>CM028347.1:29414299-29549046 GCA_016618105.1 Dendrobium huoshanense
TCCGACTGGGCAACGGATAAAACAGATCGGCGATCCATTACTGGCTATTGTGCTTTTCTTGGAAGCACCCTCATCTCCTGGAGTGTTAAAAAACAATCCTCTATTGCTCGCTCGTCAACTGAAGCCGAGTACCGGGCCCTCTCTACTGCAGCCTGCGATATCATATGGCTTCGCCGCATCCTCACTGAGTTTCAAGTTGAACTTCTTCAACCTACACCGCTGTTTTGTTATAATGTATCAGCTTTAGCATTAGCCAATAACCCCATTTTTCATGCTCGAACTAAACACATTGAGATAGATTTTCATTTCATACGGGATTGTATTCGGTCAAACTACATCTCGGTTCATCACATCTCCTCCGTGGATCAACCAGCTGATGCCTTTACAAAATCACTTGGCCTCACTAGGTTCATGTTTCTTCGAGACAAATTAACCATCTGCTCTCCACCAGTTAATTTGAGGGGGGATGATAAGCCATAGTGATATGTTTTAAGCCTTATTGAGCAGTCGGCTTGCCTATCAAACGGATCATGCGCCACTACCTCCTGACGCCACTATACACCAGCTCTGCTCACTGTTCGATCTCTGCGGTTGTTCCCAGCTGTTGATGTCTAACGGCTCTGCTCATCGTCTTCATCCTATATATTACTCTTAATGTAGCGATGTATAAACATGGCTGTAATGAACTTCTAGCTTGCTGGTCACTTACTTCTTCTTCTAGTTTTAAAGCGCTTCTCATCTGCCCTGTATCTATTCTCAAACTCTAACATCCTCAAGATTCATAATGTGCTTCAAGTGATTAATATTAGTTTATTTTGACTCGAATTGGCAAAAGATTCATCAACTATTTTATATCAATGTAATTACATTTGTGTCCGCTAGTTAAGAAAGAGATACCGAAGATGATAGTTCAAAACTAATGGGAAGGAGGGCAGTTGAAGCTAAAAGCACAACTAAAAATTGTTAATGAAATATTTAATGGATAATATTAAGGTTTCGTTTGGGACGATTATTTTATTGCTTTGTAAATTAGCTTTTTAGTAAAAAAATTTAATTTTGTACTAAAAAGCTTCTTTAAGAATTAAGCAGAAAGAAAGAAATCAGTCTCAAATGAAGTCTAAATTAATTTTTTTTTCTAATAAATTATTTTAAGAAGTAATAAAAGATCCGTCTTAAATGAAACCTAAGTTGTGGAGTGTAATTCATGTTTTAAGAGGAGATGCAAATTTAATTATGAATTGATTTTTATCATAGTTTAAGGTAAAATAAGATGTTTTAAAAAGAGAAAATTTTCTTTCCAACAATTTAAATTTAGCCTACAAAACTCTTATTTGCTTAAGAGCTATTTGGGTTAATTTTTTTTTTTTTTTTTTACTTATTTACTTGTCTTTATTTTAAAATATAAATGAAGTTATTTCAAAATAATATATATGTTTTTTTTTAAATTATTTCATTCTTTGTAATGAAAATCATTCTAGCCACTGTCCATTGTCTCTGGACACCAATTATACTCTTTTCTAATATTCAATAAGAATAAAAAATATTTATAAAATATCAAATATACTTTTATTCCATTTTATAATATAAATAAAATGAAATAAATTAATAATATTGATAAATGATCACAAATAATCCTTTAAATTATTAAAAAAAACAATAATAATAACAATAAACTATTCAAGCAACTTAGCAATCTTAACATTTTTATTTATGTATCAAAGATATATATAATACGTTACAAAATTAGGCTCTAAAGTCTTAACTCTCTGCCCAAAGGCCCAATATTTCAGTTGCAAAAGCCATATATGGTTTACCTCCAGCTTTGGGTAAATTCTCTTTCTTAGTCAATTTTTTACAATAGTTAAAATAGTAAAACTCTTTTAATTTATATTACATTTATTTTAAATTAAATTTTAAAATTTTTAATTTATCATAATAAAAATCTATTTGCAATATCTTAACATAATTTATTTCAATATAAAAGTTTGAACTAAAAAGAAATTAATAAAAAAATAAAAATGATTATTTATGCTTCTATTTTTATTAAAGAAAAAAAAACCAAATTTGATTAGAGCTGGTTCGGGTAGCTGCCACCATAATATAAAGAAATAGCTTTGAATATCTTGACCATTCAAAGTAGGAGAAGAAGAAGAAGTACCTTGTTTAATAAGAGAAGAGGCAACTAAATTTGAAGGAGGAATAAATTCTCCTTCCTCATAAGAATCAAAAGAAGCATCAGCACCATTACCCACCATCTCACTGTTATCCTGTCTAAAGATCAAAGCATTCTCAATGGCCACAGAATTAGAATTAATAGACATATCATTTAACATATCATTAATCAAAATAAAAAGCTTAGGATCAGTAGAAGTAACAACATTATTATCATGTAGCATAAGTTATTTTTTAGAGTTTAAAACCAAAGCAGAAGTATCCTGGACACCCTCCAAATCATGGCCATCTTCCTCAACATTTCCCCCATTGCCTTTACCAATTCCCACATGATCATTTTGACTAGCTGGAGGCGGTTCCACCTGAATAACATTTTCTTCCTTATTATTATCCAGGATAGGCACATAGATTTTGTTATTCTCGGCAGATCCAAGCCTCCCACTAGCTTGAACCGAAGGTTTCTTTAATTCCGGGTGAAGTTTAAAACAGTCAATTTGGGCATGTCCATGGACTTTACAGTGCGTACAAAAATCTGGAACTTTCTCAAATTCAGCTTTTTGCAAGTAGCCATAAGCTTTGAAACTAACCCAAATTTCCTTTGGATGCATGTTTTTTTTTGAAATATCCACTTCGATAAGAACTCTAGCAACAGAAAAATGGGTCCGAGAGGCAGGCCTGATCCGTTTGGAGCGGCCTCCTGAAAATGGAACCCAATGCATGCAAAACTTTGGAATTAAAAAAATGCAGGCGTAAATTTGGGAAAGAGATCCAGATCGACACAATAGGCAACTCTTCCTTAATGTCAAAAAAGGAGTCTATTTCAACACACGCAGTTGACAATTATATATGAAATAAGAACGTCTAGCAAAAACTCTACTATAATCTAAATCATTAGATAATTGTATAGCAACATGCCTAACATCCAACAGTCCCACGGCATAAAAACCAGTAAGCTTCAGAGAAGAAAAAAAAATTTTTGTATCGCATCCAGATTAGGTCGGCGCAAACCGAATTTACCCACCAACGTAAATTGAAAAGGGGAAGCTAGTTTAAGCACTTCCTCATCAGATAATAACACAATCGGAACACCATTAAAGACCGATTGTTGAACAGTAGGAAAAATATCACCTGAAGAAGAAGCACCGGATAACACTTCTTTTAAAGATCTAGATCTAGAAGGAGATTTAGAGTCATCAGCATCAAGGTTAAAGAACCTTTATTCTTTGCTACCAACGGATCAGACGCTTTCCCCCAAGGATTAGTCAGAGGAACATCCGCCATGAGAAACAAGCCCAAAAGGGCTACAAACACCAGAAGACCAACCAAAACACTCAGTTCTCACAACGCACAAGGGAAAAAGTGGAGAAAAAAGCAGCATGAAGGCGAACGAAGGCGATCGCACGAAGGATACCCTAAATCGCCAGAGTGGCGCGATAATGCAGGAGAGAGAGAAGAGGTGTCTAGAAGCCTAAAAGCACAACTAAAAATTGTTAATGAAATATTTAATGGATAATATTAAGGTTTCATTTTGGACGATTATTTTATTGCTTCGTAAATTAGCTTTTTAGTACACAAATTTTAATTTTGTACTAAAAAGCTTCTTTAAGAATTAAGCAGAAAGAAAGAAATTAGTCTCAAATGAAGTCTAAAATTAAATTTTATTTTACTAAAAAGTTATTTTAAGAAGTAAAAAAAGATCCTTTTTAAATGAAACCTAAGTTGTGGAGTGTAATTCATGTTTTTAGTGGAGATGCAAATTTAATTATGAATTGATTTTGGTCATATTTTGAGGTAAAATAAGATGTTTTAAAATAGGGAAAATTTTTTTTCCAACTATTTAAATTTAGCCTACAAAACTCTTATTTGCTTAAGAGCTATTTGGGTTAATTGTTTTTTTAAAAAACTTATTTACATGTCTTTATTTTAAAATATAAATAAAGTTATTTCAAAATAATATATATGTTTTTTTTTTAAATTATTTCATTCTTTGTAATGAAAATCATTCTAGTCATTGTCTCTGGACACCAATTATACTGTTTTGTAATATTCAATAAGAATAAAAATATTTATAAAATATCAAATATACTTTTATTCCATTTTATAATATAAATAAAATGAAATAAACTAATAATATTGATAAATGATCACAAATAATCCTTTAAATTATTAAAAAAAACAATAATAATAACAATAAACTATTCAAGCAACTTAGCAATCTTAACATTTTTATTTATGTATCAAAGATATATATAATACGTTACAAAATTAGGCTCTAAAGTCTTAACTCTCTGCCCAAAGGCCCAATATTTCAGTTGCAAAAGCCATATATGGTTTACCTCCAGCTTTGGGTAAATTCTCTTTCTTAGTCAATTTTTTACAATAGTTAAAATAGTAAAACTCTTTTAATTTATATTACATTTATTTTAAATTAAATTTTAAAATTTTTAATTTATCATAATAAAAATCTGTTTGCAATATCTTAACATAATTTATTTCAATATAAAAGTTTGAACTAAAAAGAAATGAATAAAAAAATAAAAATGATTATTTATGCTTCTATTTTTATTATAAAGGAAAAAAAAAACCAAATTTGATTAGAACTGGTTCGGGTAGCTGCCACCAGAATATAAAGAAATAGCTTTGAATATCTTGAAGAGTGATGTGGTAATTACTTTATATGTATGACGTATCAGTAAATTCAACTACCAAGAAAAGCAATCAATTTATTATGAACGCAAAAGCCAACCATGCTTAGGGAAGGCTGACTCGATCGGTAGAGTTGATTCAGAATGCTGACAGTGATAGAACATCCAATGGGCTTGCTTGTTTGTTTCTCCACGGCAACCATTCCTTGATGAACGCTTCAATAACATCCACTTCAATCTATTAAACTCTCATTTCTTGATCTAAAAGCTCAACAACTTTGGTAGATAAATCTCTTCCTTGTGATATCCTCGCAGAATCCTTCAACTTGGTAGATAAATCTCTTTCTTGTGATATCCTCGCAGAATTCTTCAACAAAATTTAAGAAGAAATGAAAGTTTAATAGATTGAAGTGGATGTTATTGAAGCTCCACAGCCACACGCACCCTAAGCTCGACATCTGCTCCAACTGAACCGACCACAATTAACGGATCTTCTAGCTACGACCTCCGAGGCCGAGCCAATCTTTTCTCGCGTACAGGTAATCTTTGTGAAATAAACAGAAAAGAAAATTGGAAGAAGAAGAAGAGAAAAAAATGGTAGAAGTAGAAACACACAAACTTTTTCTTCTATTAATTTATCTCATGCACACATTACAACTCTTTTATCTAAATTAGACATCACTTCACATACACCCTTTCACTTTCAAATGAAACATTACTTCACACACCCTTTCACTTACAATTAACTACATTTAATTAAGAAAATAAACCACATCCACACAAATGAAAAGACACATCCATTCAAATAATATGATTAAATATTTTGAATTTATTAACAAATCCCTCCTTTAAATTCAAAATCTCTTCCATCCTTCATGCCGATAGCCATTTTGCATTTCTCGAACAATATTGTGGGTAATGGCTTTGTAAATATATCTGCTACTTGATCATGACTTGCAACATGAATCATTCTCGTACTTCCTTCCTTCACATGTTCACGGATGAAATGAAATTTGACATCGATATGCTTGCTTCTTTCATGATGTACCGGATTCTTTGCTAACTCAATTGCAGATTTGTTATCAACACGAATCTCGGTAGCTTCTGTTTGTTGGAGATTCATTTCATAAAGTAAATTCCTTAGCCAAACTGCATGACACACACACAATGATGCCGCCACATATTCTGCCTCACATGTCGAAAGTGTCACTATCGGTTGTTTCTTTGATAGCCATGTGAATGCCGTATCTCCCAAAAAAAATATGTACCCCGATGTACTCTTTCGATCATCTATGTCTCCGCACCAATCACTGTCGGAGTAACCCACCAATTTATATTCATCCGTCTTCGAGTAAAATAATCCGAGTGATTCTGTTCCTCGGACATATCGAAGAATCCTCTTCAATGCCTTCCAATGAGTATAGGTCGGCTCTTCCATGAACCGACTTACTACTCCAACACTATAAGAAATATCTGGCCGAGTGCTTGTGAGATAACGCAAGCTTCCCACCAAACTTCGATATTTTGTTGCGTCGACTCGATCTCCACCATCAAACCTTGAGAATTTGGCACCTAATTCCATTGGCGTTGTTACTGGATTACAATTTTCCATCTTGTTCTTCTTTAAGATGTCTTTTGAGTATGCTTCTTGTGACACAAAAATTCCTGATTTTCCTTGTCTAACTTCTAGACCAAGAAAATACTTCATTAAGCCCAAATCTGTCATTTCAAATTCTTGTTCCATCTCACATTTAAAATTTTCAATCATCTTGTCATTATTTCCCATGAAAAGAAGATCATCAACATAAAGTGCTACAAATAACAAGTTACCTCCTTTCTTCTTCACATACAGTGCATGCTCATATGGGCATTGAGTGAACCCATTTTTCTTGAAATAAATGTCGATACGAGTATTCCAAGCTCGAGGTGCTTGCTTTAACCCATAAAGTGTCTTTCTTAACTTCAATACTTTTTGTTCTTCTCCAATCTTCTTGTAACCAGGTGGTTGTTCAAGATAAATCTCCTCTTCTATCACTCCATTCAAAAATGCCGACTTCACATCCATCTGATATATTGGCCATTCAAATTGTGCCGCATAAGAGATAAGAAGTCGAATTGTCTCCATTCTTGTAACTGGGGCAAAAACCTCATCATAGTCTATCCCCGCCTTTTGTATATAGCCCTTTGCCACAAGTCGAGCCTTGTATCGATCTATCTCACCTTGAGCATTCATCTTTTTCTTGAACACCCACTTTACTCCAATAGGTCGACTTCCTTTAGGTAATTCTGCAAGTTCCCATGTCTTGTTTCGTTCGATGGACTTGATCTCCTCATCCATAGCTTCTTTCCACTTTTCATTCTTCACCGCTTCTTCAAAACTTATATTTTCACCATCAGCAAGAAGACAAATAAGATGTGCTTCGCTTGTAGAATCATACAACTCTTGTAGGCTTCGCATTTTTGATTGTCTTGATTCTTGCTCGACATCAGATGTTTGAGTATTTCTAGGTACCTGAGAACAAGTAGGAAAATTTGTTAGTGAAATAATTGGTGATTCTCCACCTTCCATTTGTTCTTCCGATGAATTGTTCCAATCCCATTTGCTTGCTTCATTCACTCGAACATCTCGACTTAGCACCACCTTCTTATTTATTGGATCAAGTAGTTTGTAACCCTTAGTTTGCTCATCATACCCAATAAACACATACTTCTTGCTTTTATCTTCAAGCTTTGTTCTTTGTTGATCCGGCACATGTGCATAGGCTACACTACCAAATATTTTAAGATGCGAGACTGTCGGTTTTTTACCACTCCATGCCTCTTGCGGAGTTTTATCTTCTAACTTCATATGTGGGCATCTATTTTGTATGTAAATTGAACATTGCACTGCTTCCGCCCAAAATTCTTTAGGCATTTCTTTACTCTTCAACATTGACCGAACCATATCAAGAATGGTCCGATTCTTTCTCTCGGCCACACCATTTTGTTGGGGTGAATATGGTGTGGTTAGAAACCTTCTTACTCCTTGTTGCTCACAGAAACTTGTAAACTCCGCTGAGTTGTATTCACCACCTCTATCAGATCGCAATGCTCTAATAAACTTTCCGGTCGTCTTCTCCACCATGGCTTTGAATTTCTTAAACACATTAAAAGTCTCTGATTTTTCCTTCAAAAAATAAACCCAAGTTTTTCTGGAATAATCATCGATAAAAGTAATAAAATACCTTTTACCACTGAAAGATTCAGGAGTGATTGGCCCACAAATGTCAGTGTGTACCAATTCAAGAATACTTGATGCTCGATATTCTGCCTTTTTCTGAAATGAATTTCTTGCATGTTTCCCAAATATACAATCTTCACAAAGCTTGTTGGTGTAATCTGCTTCTGGTAGTCCATACACCATTTTCTTCTTCAACAATTTTTGTAGGCCTCCATAGTGCAAATGACCAAATCGTAAATGCCATAGAGACGCCTTGTCTTCTACATCAACTTGCAAGCATTTTTCTCGTACATAAACCAAGTTGATCTTGTACATTCTATTCTTCGCCATATTAATTTGTGTGACTAACCGCCCCTTCTTATCTTTCAATTGTAGAACTTCATCTTTCATGAACACTGAATATCCTTTCTCCATGAGTTGCCCCATACTAAGTATGTTGCTTTTAAGATCAGGTACAAAATACACATTTTCAATTAGGCCTTTTGCGCCATCTTTTTGCATGTAAGAAATTGTACCTTGACCTTTTACTTGAATCTTTGATGCATCACCAAATGAAACATGTCCATCCTCAACGACCCGCATTTCCTTGAACAAATGTCTATGCCCGCACATGTGGTTACTAGCACCAGTGTCGAGATACCAAGTCGTCTCGTCACTACTGTTCTTTTCATCATGAGCTATCATGAGAAGCCCATCTTTCACCTCTTCTTCTGTTACAAGATTTGTATTCTCCTCAATTTTCTTTTCACCATAACAATCTCTTGCATAATGCCCAAATTTTCCACAATTGTAACATTTTTTAGAGTTGCAGTCCTTTGCATAGTGACCATACTTGCCACATTTGTAACATTCAACATTTGAATGATTTTGCCAACCGCCTCTTCCACGTCCTCGTCCTCGACCTCGCCAATTTTGTTGATTTGCCTGTTCCTTTTCTTCAAATTGTCTTCCATAACCACGACCTCTTCCACCACGTTCATTTCCACGACCTCTTCTTCCTCGTCCTCTTCCACGAAAATTTTGAGAATATAGTACCTTATCATCTTTAATTGTTGCCTTTGATTGAAGAACTTCTTCAAGCGTCTCCTCCTTCTTTTTCTTCTTTCGTTGCTCATGTGCCTCAAGAGAGCCAGCAAGCTCTTCAACAGTTAGTGTGCCGAGATCCTTTGATTCTTCAATCGCGCATACAACATTCTCAAAATTATTGGTTAATGACCGCAATATCTTCTCCACAACTCGGGCATCGGTTAACATCTCACCATTTCGCTTGAGTTGATTTACTACGGCTTGCACACGAGTGATGTAATCAGATACACCTTCTGACTCTTTCATCTTCATCCCTTCCAATTCACCTCTCAAAGTTTGGAGGCGTACTTGCTTGACACGATCAGCACCTTTAAACACTTTCTCTAAAGTGTTCCACGCTTCTTTTGAAGTTGTCGCTCCGGCAATCTTCTCAAAGCCCGACTCATCTATTGCTTGATATAGCAAGTAGAGAGCCGTTTTATCCTTCGCACGCGTCTCTTTCAACGCCTTTAATTGGTTCGCCGTCATGCCCGCCGTATCCGTCACTTCAACGAAGCCGTTCTCAACGACTTCCCATGCATCTTGTGCGCCCAACAATGCCCGCATCTGAATACTCCAATTATCATAATTTGTCTTCGTGAGTCGTGGTAGAGGTATTTGTCCCATCGGAAAACTTCCAGAATTTGCCATGACGCTCTGATACCAAATTGTGAAATAAACAGAAAAGAAAATTGGAAGAAGAAGAAGAGAAAAAAATGGTAGAAGTAGAAACACACAAACTTTTTCTTCTATTAATTTATCTCATGCACACATTACAACTCTTTTATCTAAATTAGACATCACTTCACATACACCCTTTCACTTTCAAATGAAACATTACTTCACACACCCTTTCACTTACAATTAACTACATTTAATTAAGAAAATAAACCACATCCACACAAATGAAAAGACACATCCATTCAAATAATATGATTAAATATTTTGAATTTATTAACAATCTTCACCTTCTTCTTCATCTTCTTCAACCCCTTCTTCTTAATCTTCTATCTCTTCTTCTATTTGCTACTTCTTCTTCCTTTCCCTTTCTTGAAAATTTGGTGTTGTTTTCCCAAGGTTAAGTCCCTATATTCCTGCCCACTCCACAATGATCTACTCCATCGTCATCTTCATTTTTATCATTTTTCTTATCGCTACCATCACCTACATCACCTACTTAATGTGGAATTACTCTGTTGTTGCCCCTCCCCTTCAACCTGAACGCAATGCCGATACTGAGATCGACAATACTACTCTTAGTACCTGGCCTACGCTCACCTACGCTGAAGCCAAGAGTCGGGATCCGCGAGCGGTCAATGCCATTTGCTGCTATATTTGTCTTGTTGACTATAAGGATGACGAGATGGAGGATAAGGCAATGAGGCTTCTGCCAGAGTGTGGACATTTATTTCATGCGACATGTGTGGATCCGTGGCTATGGCGACAACACACTTGTCCGGTGTGCCGGTCATTGGTGGTGAATCGGGACTTGCAAATGCCTTTAGCCGAGATAAGTGCACTTGAGATTGAACATGTTTAAATATATACAAATATGATAATCAAATATGACAGACATCTATATATAATTTATGAAAATAGAGTAATGCTTGTCCTATTTTAAATAAAATATAAATATTCATGTTGGTTATTTATTTATTAGCTTGTTATGTTGTGTGCATGAAGAATGTTAAAAGTCATATAGATTTTAAATTAAGTGACATTATTGTTGATGTATGACAATATATTGCTTGTGCTTGTGTATTGCTTGAGATTTGATAATAATTTTATATTATGATTTGTTTTTGCTTTTTTTCAATAAATATAATATATTATAAAGTAATGATCATTAATTTCCAATGTTATTAAAACCGGACCAGACAGACCGGTTCAACCGGTTGAAGTGGAACCGGCCGACTAACCGATCGGATCAAAACAGAAAATCAGAGTGGTATCAGACCGAAAAATCGGGCGAATCGCCGGTTGAACCTGAGAACCGGGGAACCAGCAGTATTTTAAAGAACCGGACGTTTCAAAAATTCATAAACGTGGTCGTTCGATTGAAACTCGAACGACCGAGATTGATTTGGCAGCGTATAACCTAAGCCGTAATTCTATTTCATTACTTTATTTCTCCCTCCGCTTAGTTTCTCTTACATTATATTTAGGATAGACATATTCGCCGCTTGCCTCCGTTATTCCAGCCATGTGGCTTTTTGAATATTTGAGGAAATTAAGATTTGGGAAAATTGTAAGGGATGGAGTGTATAAGCTACTAGAGTTAGAAGCTAACCCATGCATTGATACTGCTCGAAAATCTTTAACCCTTTATCAATTTAACCTTCAACATTTGAAATCAACTTAATTTTATTCTAGGTTTTGAACGCCCTTTCTTTGGGGAATTCATCTCTACATCATAAAGGTTGGAGACTATGACGAATTGAGGTATGCACTTCTCCCCAATATGTGTCGTTTAAGTTCAATTGATGAGTTTGATATTAAGCTTAATTTATAAGTATTAATTTTTGACTTTATTATCTCTATTTTTAGTTTGATATGAGAATGAAATGTAGAGTGAATGTATAGAGAAAAATTTTTCATTCATTTTATAATATTTAATGATATTATTATTTATTATGTCATCCAGTTCGACCGGTTAAATCACGAACCTCTCCTTCTTCCCTTTCGTTAACCGGTCCGGTTTCACAACCTTGTTAATTTCAAAAGCAAGAAAGATAAGAATCACATTAAATTAATTGACTGAATGGTTCTTTTCCCTATGCGTGCAAAACTTTTTACACTAATTAATGTTGTAGGCATGAGGAACACTAATATTAGCAATGCTGATAAGAGGGAATGATTGATTTATTGAGCTTAGTATTAGAGTCAAGTTTTGTATATGTCTAGTTCTTTTGTTATGAACAATTCTCTTAATGGTGTGGTGTTACTTCGTTGTAGAAATACTTGTATTTGGTTATCTTTTATTGCCTATACTAAACTCCAATACTGAAATTTAGCCGGTTCCTAATGCTTTTTTACTGAAATCTAGAAATGCTCTCACTCTAATGCTTCTTCTTTATTTCAGCAAGCTACATGGTTTAGCTCTCTCGAGCACGTTCAACCTATTAGTATTCTTCTGAGGAGAATAATCTGACACCTCCACACTCTTCCTCCTAACTCTTTCTTCTCGATCGCTCGCTACAGTCCCACCCTGAGATTCTCTCGTTTCTTCTAGGTCGCACGATACAGTTAACAAGAAAACTTTGTGAGAAGAGATCTTCAAATACTTTACAATCATTTTACTTTAAATTAGAATTGATTGGTTTTAGAAGAATGTATGGATCAATAAATTAGAGAAGCTTGAAATATTATGTGATTTTTGAAGACTCAACAATTATTTTTGAATTAAATCACATTTACCTTAAAATAAATTTTAAAAATTGAAGATTTATTTTGATTAAATTTTACTTAAAATATACCAACATATATTTTCTCCAAAAATAATAGATTGATAATAAATATATAATTAATGTAATATGTATATATATAAGATTTCATGCTCCCTTTTTGTTGCAAATGAAAAATTAAGTTTGTTTGGATAGATTTTGATCTTCTTAGTGAAAAAATAAAGCAAAAAATTCCATCATTTAGAACCCGAAGATCAGGGTTTAAAATTGGTAGCAAAACAACCAAAAAATATTTAGGTGCCGAGTTTGCCAATATAGTATAGAAGAAATCTAATGGCTCTAGTATGCTAATTTTTGTCTTTAGAATGACCCTTGTTTCTTGTAATATAGAAGGTGAATATTTGCTTGATTGATTTCATACTAATACAAATGCACATATATAAAGGAAAGAAAAAAAATAATAGAGGAAATATAATAAAATAAAATATTCTCAATAATGAAAAATTATTGTATAAATAAATACTATATATTATAATTATAAATGTTATATGGCAAAAACTAATTGGAATAACTCTATTTGGTTAGAGGAATTTGAATTTTATGAGTATTTTAAATATATTTTAAATTAAAATCATATATTTGAAAATTTTTTAGACCGCTTAGTTTCTTATAAAGAAGTTTACGAGCTTATTAATTTTTTTCTTTTTGGTTATTTAAAAAGTAGAACTAATATTTGAAATACAAAAATGACAATGATAGTGGGTACAATAGTGGGCTCATAATATTCTTCTTATTGTATATTTATTAGATTGCTAAAACACTATAGACCTTTTTAAGAAATAAATCTCCCCAATGGATATTTTACAAACATCTAAGAAAAGCATATCTTTAAAAAAGTCTCTCACAACAAGGGTCTAGTTAGCAAGCTTATCTAACTATTACTAAACCCAGTAAGCCTTTATTATTGGTGTGATTAGTCCGCATATGTAAAATCTGAAGAAGAAACAATAAGAGGCTGCCTAAGAGTTTTGAATTATGGCAAGAAATATCTTGAAAAAAGACAAATTATCAAAGACAAATCACTTAAAGATTTCAAGGCAGATGTTGATTATGCTAGGTGTCGAAGTCCATTGAGAATTGAAAATCAACTTTTTGATAGTCTATCTTCACTGATGTATATATTATATCATGGATCGGAGGAGTAAGAAATAACATTTGTAATGAGATCCAGAGCTAAAGCTAAATATAGGACTATAGCTCACGCCACTTGTGAAATAATGCATGTTAAAAATCCAAATTAAGTTGTGTTGTTTTCTTGCTAAAAAGTCTCTGATTCAAAGTTGTGATAATGAAGTTACTACCTATTTTGACATCAATTAAATACATCATAAAGGGACCAAACAAATTAAAGCTAATTACATATGCCAAAGAAGAAGATTGTCAATCTTTACATTACTAGTGAAGGATCTCTTTGTTTTCCAACGCACTTCTTCTCAGTTCTTTCGCTTTATGCTCTCTCATCTCCCACTCACCAAACACAACTACTCATCCGCTTTTGGCCAGTCAGCTCGAACGATAAGCTCGTTGTCAATTATCGCGCTCCAGTTCGGGATTTCTACGCTACACAGAGAACGTCAGTTCTTTATTAATTCTGGTTATCACTTCCCATTGATCGACCGCTACCAGATGTATGTTTTCTTACAATCGTTCTTCTCCTTTAAGCTTTTATGTTTCTATGATCATTATCTTATTCTTGCTGTTGTAGTGTTTTATTTTATATTTGATTTATATTCCATTAGGAATGTCAAGATTTGATGAGACATAATATTCAATTTAATTTTTAAATGAAGAGCATGTATTCAGACCATCCTTTGCAGGTTTGGGGCGAGTTCAATTAGCATAGAAAAATCCTTAAGTAAAAAATATAATAGATTTTTACCAATTAATTCAGTCTTTTGAAATTCTTCAATGTTTTTTTTTTTCACTATTTAGAAGATGAATTCAATCATCGAAACCTTTCAGCGTCCGACATTTCAATCCCCGTAAGATAACTATTGCATGTTCTTTTTCGTTTATATTAACTCTTGGAGAGAACTATAATGAAAGAGTTTTGCCATCAATTATCCACAGAACTTTGAAAACTATCGTAGCACAATATAATGCTAGCCAGCTTATCACACAAAGAGAGGTATATATTTTGTTAAATAAATAAGTTCAAAACTTCTTTGCCTAAAGCTAAGGTTTCTATTTTTAAATATTGCAGACAAAGATATTGAACATTTCTTTTTCGCATAATTTGAAGAATATGACATTTTGTGTGTAGGCTGCGAGCAGGGAAATAAGGAAGATCTATTTGAATGGTTTTTCTCTTTAACAGTTTTGCTTAAATTATCTCCCTTATTTCAAAATTACTTCCTTAGACCTATATCTCAAGCTGTGGATCACATTAGAGGCCTTTCTTTGGCTAAAAACTTAAAACTTGGTATGCTCCTCACCATTCATGCCATAGTTTACTTTCTTTGATCTGAACGTAACAATAGGAGGCTTAAATTTAATGATGTATGTGTTGTTACACTTTCTTGAAGGATTTCTAGAGCTATCTATCTTAAGTTTAATAGATGGAAAAATGGGGAGCTCTTGAAGGATAAGTTGAACTTGAAATTTTGCTGAAAATCTATGTTGATGTTGCATATTGGTTACTATTATTGGTGAGTCACTATCTGGTAACTGTGAATACTGATTATATATGTTCTTTGGTATTTTTGGGAGATATACAGATTATTTTGTCACGTTTTTCTCATTTGGCTATGGAAGCTATTTTTTGATGTTACTACAGCTTTTGTTGGCTAGTTTCTCTATTGTTGACTTCAAGTGTGGTTTTTCTGAATGCTCTGTTATGATTATGGTGGTTTCTTTCTCTATTGGTTGTTTGCATGCCATTTTGGGGGCCGGATGCTACCTTTATTCTCTGTTGACTTGCTCTTGGCTGGCGCTCTATGTGCCACTCCGTTCTGCTGCTTCCTGAGTTTATTCTTGGAAATGTAACTAAAAAACTACTTTCATTTGACTACTAACTTTAACTTTAACTTTGTAACACAGGTTGATTTATTTATTTTATCAATCACATTTGTAGTATTCTTAGATTTGATAGCTTTTACTTTTATGTATGCTTCTTCTTTTTTCTGGCCAGTTCTTAATTGCATGTTGTTGCTCATTTGGACAATTTAACATAGTATTCAGTTCTTTAATTATTCCTAATCTTATGTAAAGAATATGCCTAGGGGCATCTTCTGGGTGGTTTCTAAATTTCGAATTATTATTTTGATATCAACAAAAATTTTGATGTTTTGAAATTAGTAACATGCAGTTATTTGTTGGTATAATATCAACACGTTGCCCTTTGCTGAAACTTAATTTCAACAAAAAGAATATGAAGAGAAACATACAAGAACACTCTTTAATTAAGTAGTGATGAAAATAATACAAATAGAGTTGGATCTTCAATTGGAGAAAGATCTGGCTCTCTCAAATCCTTAGCCACCGGCTAGAGTCCTCTTAACCCAAGCAAGACAAAAATCAGCAAATCATAACATAACTCTAACTCTAAGGAAATCAATCTAATTGAAGCATACATTAATACAACAAAATCCCAAAACATACCTCCCAAATTGGTTTTCCCTCTAGGATCTCAATTTCGAGAGCACTACGAGACTAAAGAAATAACGTGAGAGATGAAATTTTGATGTCCCTTTTTGCATGAATCCCCGCAGCAAAGAAACAATATTCACAAGTAATATTTGTTATCATGAATTTTGAAATTGTTACAGTTTTTCAATTCAATAATCTATTCTTTCATACTAATATACCATGAGAAGGCCATCATTCAAAAACTAAAGGATTGTTTGTGTTGTTATCTGATGCAACAGCTCACCTACACGGAGAAAAACCACAAGAAGCAATAGAACATAATAAAAGGGTTGGTAAAGTTTCAGAACTGAAAAATCTGAATTTTTGGAGGCTGGGATCATTTTGTTGTCCTGGGTGTTTTTATATTTGTTGCTATTTATAGCTGAAAGGTTTCCTGCTTTTGCTTAAGTAGGTTAGGGAAAATCTTTTCATTATAGGATCAGGGCATTTCATACATCTTGGATTTTTTTTGGTCTTCCAGGACGATTCTGCAACATGCTATATTGTCGATAGAATGAGATGTAAATCTGTTATAATTTGGAGTAAAATTCTCCTACTCTGAAGCTAGACAATCAAATCAATTAAGTTAAATAACCATTTTCCCCATAATTTTTAGGTGTGCTCTTTTGATTAACCTATGCAATCAGAACAAGTTAATTTGCCAAGTATACTTAACTCATATTAGTGTTTCTATCAATCTAAATTATTTTTGGAAAGACAAGTGTGGTAGTTACCTACATTCATATAGTTTTTAACTCATTTATTAATTGATACAAATAAATATTAATTATACTCTTCAAACAATAAGGTCTTAGAAATATATATATATATATATATATATATATATATATATATATATATATATATATATATATATATATATATATATATATATATATATATATATATATATATATATATATATATATATATATATATATATTTTTCTTATAGCTGCTAGGGTCGGTGGAGAAATTAAGGAGCTGGAAAGTAATGTGGTTTTGGAGGGATATGATCTAAATCCTCCGGTTTCTAAGCCTTATAACAAGGATAATGACACAGAGTCTACCCCTTTAGATATCAATATTGGCAACCCAAATTTGTTGGGAAAAAATATGGAATGTGAAATGAACATTATTAGAGGTATGGATGAGGTTATAGAGGAGAATGATACTTCTATAAATGAGGGTGAAATTGATGGTGATATGAGAGAGGGAGGTGCTTCCCCAAAGAAATAGGAATGAGCACAAAGAAACTTATTAAAAATAGAACGATTTCCATCTTTAGAACCCCAAAGAAACTTATTAAAAATAATTTCCATTTTACTACAGATATGATTAGTAGGGCACAAAGTATGCATCAAATAAATAGGAATGGAGCACAATACATGTTTTATAAGAACAATTCTCCAACCATAAGAAGAAAATTAAAAGCTCAAGAAGAGAGTTTCTTGTGGATAATCCTAAAAATCCCATCGAACAGATGAGAACATTTCTTACCCTTATAAAGAGGAACTCCTAAATATTTCATAGGAAAAAATGTCTCTTTAACACCAAACTTCCTTTCGATGCTAGTAATACGAGTATTAGAAATAGACTTAGCAGGAATAAAACAACTCTTAGTAGGATTAAAAATTAAACCATTAGCTTGTTAAAAGATATTAAGAAATTTAAAGAAAAAGCTCAACATTTTCATAGACCTATTTGAGAAAATAATAAATTCATCAGTAAAGCTCAAATGAGTAAAGGTAAAACCACCATTCATTTTATAGAAAAGACTAGAATGAAATCGAAAGAGATTATTAATTCCACGGGATAAAAATTCAACAGCAATGATAAAAAGAGCAGGGGAAAAGGGGTCACCCTGTCTGATACCATTAGAAGAATTTAAGAAACCATGAGACTTACCATTGATTATAACAGAAAAATGACAATACTCAATACAATTTTTAATAAGATTGGTAAATTGCAAATTAAAACCAAAAATATTTAAAATTTTGTAAAAAAACACCCAATTCAGATTATCGTAAGCTTTTGAAATATCCATCTTAAAAATAATATTACCTCCAGAAATTTTAGCATTAAGGTCATGATCAAGTTCTTAAGAAAGTAAGACATTATCAAAAATCAATCTACCTTTAACAAAACCAGTTTGCTCTAAAGACATAATTTTAGGAAGAATAGGAGCAAGACTACCCATAATAATTTTAGCAATAAGCTTGTTAAAATAGGTACATAAGCTAATGGAACGAAAATCACTCCAATAACTAGCACCATTAGACTTAGGAATTAACACAATAGAAGTGGAGGTAAAAAAATGTAGGCATAGGAGAACCTTAAAAAAAAATCCACCACAACATTAATAGTGTCATCTTTGATGATAGACCATGATTTTTGAAAGAACTTGTTCGTGAACCCATCAGGGCCGGCCACAGAATCGGAGTTCATATCTTTTAAAGTATTCAGAATTTCCTCTTTTGTCGGAATCATGGTCAACATCATATTATTAGCATTAGAAATAATCGCAGGAATAAAATAGAAATCTGTATTTAAATCAGTCCTAAAATAGTTATTAAAAATCTTCTAAAAAAAAAGTACCCGAAGAAGCAATAAGATCAGGATTAGTAATTTCATTCCCATCAGGAGTCACAAGCTTATGAATGATCCTACTAGTTTTATTATGTTTAGCAATGTTATGAAAATAAGAAGTGTTCCTATCCCCTTCCACAAGGAACTTAGAAGAAGCTTTTTGTCTCCAAAAAGCTTCCTCTTTTTCTTGCAGTTTAAACAAAGTAGACTTGGCATTATTAAGAGTAGACTGATTAGTAATAGTGGCATCTTGCATATAAGCCAGATCAGCATTAGCCACTTCATTTTCAGCAAGCTTGATATTAGCAAAGACATTTTAAAGATGCATTTATTCCACCATCTAAGAGTTTTCGTAAGCCTCTTAAGTTTGAACCACAATCTCGTCATACCAGTCGCATTATCATCAGGAAAAAGAGACACTTCCCAATTGCTCTTAACAATATTCTCAAACTTATCATCCATAAGCCACATATTCTGAAATCGAAAAGGTTGGAAAGTGGTGTTGTTAATATTATACACATTAAATAAAAGAAGGGAATGGTCAGAAAGAGTTCTGGTTAAATGCTCAGTATGGGTATTTTGAAAATCAAAAATCCAGTGATCGTTAAAAAGGATACAGTCAAAACTTTCCCACATAGTACCTTTATTCCAAATAAAACCATTACCCGAGAAGCCAATATCATGCAAATTGCAATTTAAAATCACGTCATTAAAGTCTTCCATAACCAGAAAATTAGGAGGTTTACCACCAATTCTCTTGGAACCATTAGTAATACAGTTAAAGTCACCACCCACCATCCAAGGAGCATTAACGGTGGTGGAAAAAGAAGTAAGCTGGTCCCAAAAGATTTTTCTACCCGTTCTATTACACGAAGCATAAACAAAAGAAGCATAACTAGAAACATGATTAAAAGTAACATTAGCATGAATAACTTGAGGTAAATCAATCAGAACATCTAATGAAATAAACCGTTTCCAAAAAATCCAAATTTTATCAGTACAATTAGCAAATGCAAAATCAAACCCAGAATTTTACGGACAGATTCCAATTTAGTAGCAAAAACAAAAGGCTAAAGTAAAACAAGAAGCTGAATGTCATTAATTCTACAAAGATTCTTAACACGGTCCTTAGAAAGAGAAGCACCCACCCCCCTAAGATTCCATATGAGAGCTTCAACCATTAATAACTATATTAGAAGCTCTAGTGGCCCTAGGGGTCTCGTGAGGTTTAGCCTTTTTATTCTTACCTTTCTTTTTGGATTGAGTTATGTAATCATCCTCCACCTTCTTACCCTTATAATTAGGATCAGAAACAGAGTTAACATTAAAACCGCTTAGAGTATCCACATGTAGAACAATTTCAATAGATCCAATTTCCCCTTCTTCCATACCATAAACTTTTCCTTCATATCCTTCAAATTAGAATCCTGATTAATAACTTTAATACCAACATGGCATTGAGAAGTAACAAAATCATTAGGACAATTGTTTAGAGAAAGGAGTTCCCTGTTTTCCTCCACCAATGAAATGTTAACCATTTGAGAGGAAGCACCTCCCTCTCTCATCTCACCAGCAATTTCACCCTCATTAATAGAAGTATCATTCTCCTCTATAACCTCATCCATACCTCTAATAATGTTCATTTCACCTTCCATATTTTTTCCCAACAAATTCAGGTTGCCATTATTGATATCTAAAGGGGTAGACTTTGTGTCATTATCCTTGTTATAAGGCTTAGAAACTAGAGGATTTAGATCATATCCCTCCAAAACCAAATTAAATTCCAGCACCTTAATTTCTCCACCGATCAGAGCAGCCATATTTTTGGGACCCTCAATGTTCTTTTTCCGTTGGGGATGAGTAACAAAACAATCGTGTAAAGCGTGACCATTAATTTTACAATGCAAACAAAGACCAGGAACTTTTTCAAAATTAACTTTTTGTAAATATCCAAAATTTTTAGAACCGATCTATATGTCTTTCGGTTGTTTCTTAGTGATATCGATTTCTACAAGAACCCTAGCAACAGAAGGTCTTGACCGATTTGCCGTGGTCTGGTCAGTTTGCAAAGGACGTCCAAAAATGGATCCTAAAGCATGAAGCACATGAGTATTAAAAAAATGCAACCATAAATTAGGAAATGAGACCCATATAGGAACAATGAGTGATTCTTCTTTGACATCAAAGAAAGGAGTCCATTTGAGTAACCTCATTTGGCAATTTAGAATATAATAAGATTTCCTAGAAAACACACGACTATAATCAAGATCATTCGATAACTGTATGGAGATGTTTCTAGCATCAAGCAAGCCAATGGAATAATTCCCAGATAACTTTAGTTTAGCAAAAAAATTTCTAATCGCATCCAAATTTGAACGTCTCACAGAGAGCTTACCAACCAACGTAAATTGATACAGACTAGCCAGTTTCAATATATCATCTTCTGACATTAAGAGAGCTGGGACACCTTTAACAGTGAAAGTTTGTTAGGGATGTTAAGCCCTTAAGAACTAGCCCGATGCTAACCAAGAGGGGGAGTGAATTGGTTATTTTAAAAATTTCTTTAAACAAGGACTACTAAATAACAAACCAAACTCACCACTGAAATCAAAGTGTAGAAAAATAAATAATGCGGAAGAGTAAAGAATCAGAACATAGTGATTTTATAGTGGTTCGGCCTACTCAACCTACGTCCACTCCCTAGAGGCATCCTCTGAGTATTGCATTACACTAAGTGTCTCTCCTTCTGCTCCCACAACAAGGCAGAGAAGCCCTTATAAGAACTCCTTTTTGCCAACCTCGATAAGGTAGAGAACCCGACTCCTTTTGCTTCCTCCTGAAGCAGGCAGAGAACCTCGATCATTTGCTGGAGCTCACCTTACCCAACCCTTTCAAGGAAAAGAGAATCTAGTGGAAGAAGAAGTGGAATAATGGTTAGAGAAACCCTTGTGAATCTCCCTCACAAGCTCCACATCACAAGATCATCTCTCTCTCTCTCTCTCTCTCTCTCTCTCTCTCTCTCTCTCTCTCTCTCTCTCTCTCTCTCTCTCTCTCTCTCTCTCTCTCTCTCTCTCTCTCTCTCTCTCTCTCTCTCTCCTCTAGGTTTTCTTAGGTCAAGACAGCACCAAAAGATATTAAAAACATTGCTCAAGAGCTCTTTAAATAGAAGAGCTTTGAAAGAGCTCATAAAATGCAACTTGTCGACATTATCGTCCAGGCCGATATACATATTATCCTGGCCGATTAATTCAAATTAAGCTTAATCAGCCGAGATGATTTGGGACGAACAATAGAATTTTGGTCATATCGGCTCGGAAGATTACACTATCGTCCTGGCCGATTAGTTCAAATCCCAAATTATCATCATGAACATCACCCTAATTATGATTGGGCTGATTTTGATCGTCTAGAAGAAGCAAAGGTTTTTGAACTGATCGTCCGGGTCGATCTTACGGTCGTCCTGGCCAATTAGTTCAATACACTAAAATCATCCTAGACATCGCCCTGAATGTGATCTGACCGATTGTGATCGTCCAGAAGAAGAAAGGATTTTTGAACTGATCGTCCGGGCCGATCTCACGATCATCCCAGCCGATTAGTTCAAAACTGCCAAAATCATCCTGGACATCGCCCTGAACGTGATATAGCCGATGTTGATCGTCCAACCTATCATCCCGGCCGATCCTTAGATCGTCCGTGCCGATGTGATCGTATCAATTAAACCTTAATTGCTTTTCTTAATTATCAGATAAATTTAGGCATGATTGTGTTAAATCGTCCAGGACGATGACATGTATCATCCTAGCTGATACCATAAAAAGAACCTTGCCTAAACAGATCTGGCGGCTGATTCTTTTTTATTTAGGCTTATCGTCCTGGCCGATACATTTTTCATCCAGGCCGATATTCTTGATGACGCCTGCCTTAACATGATGCCCTAATTAGGGTTTCTATTTTGAGCAGATCGGCCAGGACGATATAAACATCGTCTAGGCCGATATGAGCAAAAATAGAAAACTCTAAAAAAATTTCTCTCAAGTGTGTGTGTGTAGGGTTACTTCACATTAGACACTTCAAAGATTACAATTGACTTAAGAAAAGGAAAAAGAAAAATACATATTGACTCAGACCTAGTCTACCCAATCTTGAGCTGGTTCCAATTTCCGTCCGATCTTTGAATCCTGAAATGTTAGTAGTAAAAGGCAGTCGAAGAGAAGCAAGAGTGTTTGCTAATCATCAAAACATAATCTATGAAATTGAATTTGCAACAATCTCCCCCTTTTTGATGATGGCAGACACTCTGATGATTATTTCAGAAACAGCAATGTAATAACAGAAATAAAAAATGCAAGCATACAAACATACTACTCCCCCTTTTGACATCTCAAAAAGGAGGAGGAAACTAAGAAAAAAAGCAAATAAAAGACCCCCTTTTTTTTTAATAAGGCATGAACATGATGTAGTATTCCATGTGATTGATTTTAAAAATTTGTAAGTTAATGAGTTTAACAACATCAAAAATCCAAAAAACTGTAGAATATACGATCATGGTTACCCTTAGCTCGGACTTTCTTTTAAGGTAGAATCATCTTTTGAAATCAATGATCTAACTCAAAAATTCAATTGAAAATGAGAAAAATGATCCATTCATCACTTGGTTTCAGAAAAAATATCTTATAGAATAATGTACCAAAGTAAATTTGTCACAATCGCAAAACAATCAAAATCAAGCCTTTGATACATGAAATCTTCTAAGTTTTAAAAGATTTGAAAAGAGAAGAGAGCTTGCTTTTGGTGGGCTCATTTTATACCTCGTGTCAATTGAATGACACTTTGCGCATCTTTTGATTTTTGATACACTTTGTGTATATATTTTTTTTCAATTTGACGTCATTGCGCATCTTTTGTTGGCATCATTGGCCAATTGACACAGGATGCACTATATTGTACTTCTTCTCCAAAATATAAGTAATCAAGTGCCCTAAAGAAATATTCTTCTTCCTCTTCTGATCAGGATGTCCTATTTCTGAAAGCCCATAGATATGATCTATGATGAGTTGGGCTTCATCAATAGGATGTCTTTTCATGATTAAAAAAGTTAGACAAGAAAGGAGAGGAGTAATGTTAATCCTATCACCAGCTTTAGGAATAATTGAGGATCTAAGGATATGCTGGATGATTCGGGCATCTTGGGTCATACCGGCCACTCTAGCAACATGATTGTCAATCGCATTTTCTCTAATTACCGTATTGATTTGAAACCATTTGAAGGAGGTTTCTGACATTAGGGTGTGGGCTCTATATCCTTCAGTTCTTAAGTTTAAAAATGCACCAAGGTCGTGCTTGGTGATTTCAACTTTTTTCTTAAAAACAAAAGAACTAATGATAGAGTGGTCAGAATTGAAACTCATGTTGGCTAGAAAGTAATGGTAGGTTTGCTTATTGTAGAAGTGGACAAGAGAAAGAATGAACTGAAATTGGGTTGAGGCGAAGAGGTGCAATACCCAAAATTTCAACTCTGTTTGGATAAGAATGCGAGACGGAGTGATTTTTGCAGATGCAAAACGAGGAAAAGATTCCTCATTTGCCTTGGAAAGAAAGTTGTCTGGGGCATTCCTGTTAGGTTTCTTCACCAAAACTTTTTGTCTTTTGCTAGAGGAGGCCATAGTTGATTTGATGTAGAAAGGGATTGAAAAAGATGTTTGAAAGTGTGATTGTCAAGTTTGAAAGCCTTCATATTTAAAGAAAAACGATACGTTCGTCCTGGACGAAAAATTATCGTTCGTCTGGACGAAGTAATTTCGTACAGACAATCCAATTCGTCCAAAATGTAACGGCTTTTCGTATTCAACACAACTTACGATGCGTCCCTTCGTACAGGCTTTTTGACTTGACCGATCGTACATACGAAAAAATTTCGTACAGACGATCGAAAAGTGTTTTGTTTTAATGACTCTTGAAAACCGTCCCCTACAATGAACCGACACATGTTCGTACAGACGAAAAAATTTCGTACAGACGAAGTTCGTATTAAAAACTGTCTTATCCACTCAACCGCTGCATTCAAATTAGGAAGAGTCGCCTTAGATTGTTTAGTTGCATTCAAACAATGCAGTTAAAATAATGACTTTATTTTTATGTAAATATTTTTACATAAAAAAATAAAATCCTGTTTTATAATGATAGTAATTTCCAACAAAGAAAGAATGTTTATGAATTAAAATCTTAAACAACCCTAATAAAATGAGGACATAAGATAAAATCAAATTTTAATTAATTCATGTGAAAGGGGTAAGAGATTGACATAACTAAAGAAGAAGAAAAGATGAAGGCAGCAGATTCTTGTTCTTAATCAAGAACATGACAATAGGACAAATGGAGAAGATGACAAACAATAAATAAGAAAGAAGCAGTTTTTCATGCATATGGAAATACAAACACAACCTCTATATATAAAGGATGACTGTGGCTTGGAATAGAAATCACCAATGAATAGTTGCCACGTCATGTTATAAAGAAATAAAAAATAACATATAATGTAATTACATATCTCTATGTTCTAATATGCCCCTGCAAATTGATGGGTCTTGCATGATCGTCAGTTTGGATCTTAGTTGGTGAAATCTTGGCGTGGAGAGGGATTTGGTGAACATATCCGCCACCTGATCAATAGTGCTTATATGTAGAAGGTGAATGTTGTAGTTCAGAAGGTGATTCCGAAATAATTTATGATCAATCTGTATGTGTTTTGTGCGGGCATGAAAGATGGGATTATTTGTAAGGGCTATCGCAGATGTATTATCATAGTACATATCAGTAGGAAAGTCTTGAGGGACACCAACTTTGCAAGAAGTCTTTGAAGCCAAATAATATCTGAGGTAAGAGCCGCGAGAGCACGGTATTCAGATTCTGTGGATGATCTAGCAACGGTGTTTTGCTTTTTGACTGTCCAGGATATGATAGCCTCTCCTAGAAAAGAGCAATAGCCAAAGGTTGATTTTCTCGAAAGTGGATCTCCTGCCCAGTCAGCATCTGAAAAAGATTTGAGAGCAAGATTAGTTTTTTGTAATAGGTATACCAAAATCCAGCATACCTTTGATATAATGGAGCAGTCGTCTGAGAATATAAACATGCTGAGGTAGCAAGTTATGCATGTTCTGAGATTGTTAACTGACATTGTATGCTATGTCAGGACAAGTGAGAGTCAAGTATTGAAGAGACCCCATTAATTTTCTGTACATATGCGGCTCGGATAACACGTCTTCTCTTGGAAAAACCATGGGAAGCTTTGTAAATGTAGGATTGGATAGTGGCTTGCATTATGTCATCTGACCTTGTTGTAATAGAGTATTGGCATTTTTTTTTGGGAGAGAAAATACATGTGATCCTTGTATTGTATATTGATACTAAGAAAATCATGAACGTGCCCCTGGTGTTTCATGGAAAATCTGGTACTTAGTTTCTCGATGATTGTAGATATAGCATGCTGTTTGTTACCAATGACAAGAATATCGTCGACTTATATAAGAAAGAAAATTTGAACTTGTTCTTGGCGAAGTATTAGGAGAGACGGATCTGTAGTACTGTGAGAGAAACCAAGAGATAGCAAATATGATGTAAAAGTAGTGTACCATTGTCTTGGTGCTTGTTTAAGACAATATATAGCTTTGTGGAGACGACATACATAATTTGGTTGAATCGAATCTTCAAAACCTTTTGGTTGAAGCGTGTATACCTTTTCCGAGAAATTACCATGTAAAAGCGCATTCGCAACATCTAGTTGTTGAATGGACCAATTGTTATAGAGAGTAACAACAAGTAGAATGTGAATCGTGGGTTATTTAGCAACTGGACTAAAAGTCTCCATGTAGTTTAGTAATGTATTCCTCATGATTTCCTTGAGCAACTAGTTTGTGCCTTATATTTCGTTATCAATCCGTCAGCGTGAAGTTTGATGCGATATATCCATTTACATCCTAAAACATATGCGTCAGACGGTGGTGGAACTAGACTCCAGGTTCCCTATTTTTGTAATAAAAGATATTCCATCACCATAGCTTGACACCATTGTAGGTAGTGGGGACAAGATTAGGATCAAGAGAGGTGTGATTATGAAGCAGGTTTAGGGGAATAATGGGTTTTAAGGAACCCATTTGCGCTCGAGCGACCATGGGATGATGTTTTAAGATATTGGATTAAGAAGTTGTAGAACTTGTTCTACAAGAATTAGGAATGGATGTGACATCATTAGACTGAGACGGTTGAGATTGAGTGAGCGGCAAGTGATTAGGTGCAGGAGATGTATTATTGGTAGATAAGGCCAGGTACAGAAGGAGTCACTGATGTAGGAGTAAGAAGGAACTTATATGGTTGTTCATATGAGATGCTACCTGAGGAAGACACCATGGTGAATGGAAAAGATTGTTCATCAAACGAGGTATGTCTTGAGATAATTAATTTATGAGTGCTATATCCATGCATTTGTATCCTTTATGAGTATCAGAATATCCCAAGAACACACACAATTTTGATTTTAGTTGAAGCTTGTGATGAGAATGAGGTGGTGTAAGCAGAAAACATTCACATCCGAAATCATAATCATCCAATTACACCATAAAAATGAAAATAATAATAGATGTGAAAATTTCATTATAGAAACAAGTAATTGTTGGAAAGAGGATTAGAGATGGGATTGGGAGGAAACATAGCTAGCAAGATCGAGGCGTGGTGGCTGCATCTACACTGAATAAGAAGTAATTCTCAATCGCTAGCATGAAAACTGATAATGCATGCTCTGTGATAATGAATATGAGGCATGCAGTTGCAAATAGTGTTTAGGATTTTCGTAAAAGTTTATATAAGATACCACTAATTTCTTTTAAATAATATTCATTGTCCTAGTATGGAAATGGCTCTTAATGCCCTAACTATGGATCCACCCATATTATCAGTCCTTCGTATATGACCTCTAAGTTGACCTTTCTCTACACATCCATGTCCGAACCATTATCAAAATTACCTTATTTATATTTATATATATATATATATATATATATATATATATATATATATATATATATATATATCTTATTTTTGATTAGTTTAAATGACAAACTTGTTTTAAAAGGAATACATATGAATAATGTTTACATATTAGATCTTGATTGCATTGAAAATTTAAATTCACTTTGTTTAAAAATTATAATATATGACTCATGGCTATGGCATAGGAGATTGTGACATACTAGTATGAAAATACTTAGAAATATCAACCATAAAAAACTAGTTAGAGGCGTACCTAAGTTAGACATCACTAAAGACAATCTATGTGATGCATCCCAACTAAGAAAATAAATAAAATCATCTTTTCATTTAATCAAAGATGTGAACACATCTAGGCCACTAAAATCCTTCAAATGGGCTTATTTGGACCCATTAGCACAGCTAGCTTAGGTGAAAAGAATTATGGATTTGTAATTGTAGATGACTTCACTAGATTCACTTGGGTAAGATTTCTAGTGCATAAGAATTATTAGTTTGAGGAATTTAAGATCTTCTCTACTTGGATTCAATGAAAATTAAGACGTGAAATCTCAACAATCCATAGGGATCATGGTGGAGAGCTTCAAAATAAAAAACTTGAATCATTCTGTGAAGAGTTAGGAATAGAGTATAACTTCTCTACCCCTAGAACTCCACAGCAAAATAGAATAGTAGAAAGAAAGAATAGAACCTTGGTAGAAGCTGTTAGAGCAATATTAGCTGAGTACACTCTTCCTTAATATTTTTGAGCAAAAAGCGTAAACACGACGTGTTATGTCTTAAATAGTGTAAACATTAGATCGAAACTGAATAAAACTCCCTATGAACTTCTTAAGGGTATGACACCAAATCTTTCACACTTACATGTCTTTGGTTGCAAGTGCTTTATCTTAATTAATGGAAAACTTCCCTTAGGAAAATTTGATCCCAAGTTTGATGAGGATGTCTTCTTAGGTTATTCATCTATAGGTAAGGCCTATAAAATCTTTAATAAGAGAACCTTAGTAGTAGAAGAGTCCACCCATATAGTGTTTGATGAATCGGATAAGTCCTTTGAATCTAAAATTGAAGAAGATGAAGTAGAGGCAATTCAGGGAGTATAATCTATGACTACTGGAGAAAGAGTAGAACCTTAGGAAGACTTGCCTAGAGAATGGAGATAATCTTCTAGTCATCCTAAAGAATTAATTTTAGGAAATCTGTTGTAAGGTGTGAGAACTAAGAATGGACTTAGGAAGGAGGTTAGTCATTCAACATTCATCTCTATGATAGAACCATAAATATAGATCAAACTTTATGAAATGAATTTTGGATCCTAGCAATGTAAGAAAAATTGAACTAATTCACTAGGAATGATATTTGAGAACTAATCAAGAGACCTAAAGAGTAGAGTGTAGTTGGAACAAAATGGGTCTTTAAAAATAAGGTGAAAGACTCATGAAGCGTAGTAAGAAATAAGGTTAGACTAGTAGATAAGGGGTATAACCAGATTTAAGGCATGTAAATTAAAGAAACCTTTGCCCCAGTAACTAGACTAGAAACCATAAGGGTGCTCTTAGCCTTTGCTTGCTTCAAAAGTTTTAAACTATATCAAATGGACGTAAAGAGTGCTTTTATGAACTGGGTAATCAAAGAGAATGTTTACGTTGAGCAACCCTAGGATTTGAAAGTTCATAATTTCTAAACAATGTATTCAAGTTAAAAAAAGACATTATATGAGTTAAAGCAAGCACTTAGAAACTAGTACGAAAGACTTATCTCATTGTTACTAGATAGAGGATTTATAAAGGGTAGTGTGGACACCACTCTCTTTCTAAAAAAGTTAAAAGATAAAATTCTCATTGTTCAGATTTATATGGATGACATTCTGTTTGGATCTTCAGATAAAAATATATGTTATGAATTCTCAAAAATAATGAGTAACGAGTTCAAAATGAGAATGATGCGAGAGCTTAATTACTTTATTAGTTTTAGTGTAAAACAAATGGAAAGTGAAAATTTTCTTAGCCAAACAAAATACATTAAGGATATTCTGAAAAATATAAAATGGATAGTGCTAAGCCCATGAACACTACAATGAGCTTTTGGATTCAACTAGATAGTAGACTGGACATAATGTTTAGTGTGTTCCTATGTGCTCATTTTCAAACTGATCCTAAAGAGTCTCACTTAACTGTGATTAAGAAAATCCTTATATATCTACTACATACCCCAAACTTAAGAATTTGGTATCTTAGGTATAGTACTTCTTTTGAAATCTTAGGGTACTCATATTCTGATTTTGCAGGATGTAGGGTAAATAGAAAAAGTACCTCTGGCTCTTGCCAATTCATAGAACAATCTTTATTTTCTTGGTCCAGTTGGAAGAAAAATTTGGTAGCCCTCTCCACGACCGAGGTAGAATATATTACAGTAGGAAGTTGCATTGCACAAGTACTGTTGTTGAAATAACAACTTCTTAATCTTGGATTACTCGTATGAACCATCCCAATCATATGCAACAACGCAAGTGCAATATGCATTTTTAAAAATCCAATTCAACACTCTAGAACAAAATACATAAATATTAGACATCACTTCATAAGAGATGATGAAGCTAAAGGAGAAATAGAACTGCATCACATAGCTACAAGAGATCATTTAAGAGACATTTTTATGAAACCACTAGCCTACGACACCTTTAGCACTTTGAGGACAAGACTTAGTATCATAGACATCCATTCATAATAAAAAAAATAAAGAAAATAAAAAATAAAAAAATAAAAAGAAAAATAAAACAAAAATTTTAATCTAAGGTGTTTCCTGATCACCACACACTCACCACAAAAAACCAAAAAAAAAATTTTTTGATTGACAATTTTTTTCAGCGTATTGTACGATCCACATTCGTTTTGAATGATACATACTCTCACAACCCTCTGTCAAACCAACAGTTCAGTTTTAATTTCCTTTCTGTATATCATACTGTACGATTCTCATCGTATTGTACGATACACATGGCTGTGCATCCAAACTATTTGATACAATATAATTGCACCTCATACTATACGATACCTCTTCTTCATACTGTACGATCCATGTCATCAATGAATTGGGATGAATTAAAGCTGTTTGGTAATATTTAATTACACTTCATATTGTAGGATTACTCAACTTTGTACTATACGATCCACGTCAGCAAAATGGTTGAGGATGACTTTATGTGTGGTATGATATAATTGCAATTTGTACTGTACGAACACCCATTTATATTGTCAACGCTTTTTGTGAGAGGTCATACCGACGACCATCAAGACGATCGTAATTCCTTCATATTGTACTGTATAATACATATTGTATTGTATGATTTGACAACCTTTTCCCAACGTTCATCTAGATGACATTTTTGCATATCGTACTGTACGATTCCCATAGACAACTAATTCTTACTTTTTAGGAGCGCTATGGTGGTTATGTACTTATATTAATGTATTTTTTAATTATAAATTTTTATATATTTATAGAAGTAGTAAATAATTTGGATGATAAACTATCTTTATGTATGTGCTGCTATGATTTTATGATGGACATTTAAACTGTTTGAGGTTATGGACAATTTGGATGTTTATTTGTAATTAAAATTTTTACTGATGTACATGCTTCAATCAAATATATTTTCAAAGAAAAATTTATATCTCTATTTATTGTTTAAAACATTTCCAAATAATTCCTTATAATAACGCATGTAATAGTTTTTAATGTCATTTTATAAAAAGTGGACTGCCATTAGTATAGCAAGTGCCCATCAAAAGGGTGTTATGTAATCTTATTTGCAGCTTTGATAAAAAAAATATAATTATACTTTTTAATGTGCTCTATATAGAATGCTGACCAATTTATTAAATAATTTAAAGTTGTAAAGTTTAAAAAGGAATATAATAGAAATACAAATTATAATATATTATATATGCTTTCAATTATAAAAAGGTGGACATGGGCAGCTCAGCCATCATGGGCGCAGATTGCAGGCTGGCAGGCTAGTGCTTAGCAGGCCTCTATGGGCAGGCACGAGTCGATCAGATATTTTTTCTTTGTTTTTTATTTTTTCAGCCAATATTTTCCACTAGAATTTGTCAAAAAAAAAATCGACAAATTTTTTCAATGGGAAATTTTTCCAGTATGGCTTTTAATGGTGGAAAATATTCGGTCGGAAATCCACTAGAAATTTGCCGATTTTCATTGGAAAAATTTGCCGAAAATAAGACATTTTTTTGTAGCATTTATTATTGTGAATATAAAACTTGAACTCAAACAATAAATTGTAAAATTTTAATTACATCTTAAATCACTAATAATTGCACTTAAATAACTTTTATATTAATTAAAAATTAATGCTTAATAGGTTGACACTCGCATAGAAAACCAATCCTTCCTTTTTAGGAATGCTATGGTGGTGATGCATTTTATTGATGCATTTGTTATTTATAAATTTCTATATCTTTATGAATGTGAGTAAATAATTTGGATGATTTATTATCTTTGTGTATGTGCTGCTATGATTTTATGATGGACATTTAGATTTGGTGGAATTGATATTAGCTTGTTTTCATAGCATTCTTTGAATATTTCTGGGGCAATACCTAGGCATCCTCGTAGGCATTATTTCCCTACATTTAATGAGTTCAACAAGCCAATCTAAGTTTTCATCTTCATGTTCCTTGGTTTGTAGAGTATACTCCATAGTCCAGTACCCTTTCTTAGAGGAGGAACGTAGAGTGTTTTGAGCTCTCCAATGTTATGCACCTCTAGATGGATAATCTCTTTGAAATGACATGAAGGAAGACATGTGACCACGAATACACTATCTAAATTTTATAAGATACTCATTCTTCTTGAGAAGACACACTACACGTACCTTGCTCGTGTGGGAAGATTCAAAGTCATAATTGGAATCCAAATGCTCTGCATTCTTCTTCCGGCCCTTTGTTATAGGCTGGTATAACTTTTTGGATTTAGCAAGCATGACATCATCTTTATCTATGTCACTCCCTAGGTGAGGCACAAATCTTCTTTGCTTAGAAGTGGTGGTTGCTTTGGAAAGAGTTTGCACTGCCTTCTTTCTCGCCACTTGCTTCTTCTCACCTTCTTTATTAGGTCGCTTTATAGTATTTTCATTTGAGGCCTTGGCTTCAGAAGAGCTCGATGACTTTGGCTCTTTTGGATTGAAGTTCTTTGCATCCTCAAATATTTTTACTTCGTATACTACAAATGGCTAGATGTCGTCTGAGATCCTGAACTCTTCCCTATCTCTGAGGTTTTTCATACATTGGTGTAGGGTTGATAGAACAATGTTGTACTCATGCAACTAGGGCAACCCAGAAGCACCTTGAATGAGGTGTCCATATCAATCACATGAAACTTGGCCTCTGTAGACAGTTCTCTAAATACAAGAGGAAGAACGAATGATCCCATAGTCTTTTATCTCTTCTCGTTTCCATACACCGTTAACTTGTCGTTCCCTAGGTGCTGCACATTGAGGCACAATGATCTTAATGCTTTCAAGTTTATGATATTTATAGAAGAATCAGGATCAACTAGGATATGTCTGATTATGATGTCATTATTGCAATAACGTAAAAGGGAGATTATGATCTATCATTATGGGTATAATATCATCTTCGGTGAAACTGATGATCGACTCATTCCAAGCTTATAGGACCTCAATCATTTTGCGGTCAGCAAAATACACCTCATATCTTTCGGGGTCCTTGAGGTTCTGAATCAAAGTTTTTCTAAGATCTTTAGAAATTATGAGAGCATCATATATGCTGAGCTGTGCTGAAATTTTTCTTAGATAAGATAAGATATTATAATATATAGTTTTAGCTAAGTATCTTTCTTCTTAAGGTATTTAGGAATGTTGCCTTCATTGATATCTCTCTCCTTCCCATTTTCTTTATTAGCTGTCACTTTTTCTGATGGTGGTGGCAGTACTTTATCACTCGTAAACTACACTTAGGCTACCTCATCGGAATCAGGCCAATTTAATGAAGCATCTTCTTTAAAGTTAGCCATCATAGGGTCCAAAGACTTATTTTCGGGATCAAAATTACCATCCAGTCTCAAATGCTCCATTTATGATGCTATATCATTCTTTGAATCATCTTTATAAGGGAAGTACAGATCTTCTTTTAAATTGTAGTACATTGATGACACCAATAGATAAGTTTCAAAAGCTGTTTATTTGACATATTCTTTTGTTTATTGGGGTCACAGGTGTCATCAAAATGACTCAGCAAGTTTCCATAAGAAGTGAATCTGCATCATTTTCTTTTGCTTCATTAATATTAAGCTCTAATAAAATCAATATGAACAACGGGATGCCTCACAGTCTAGTAGTATTCATCAAAATTGTTGATAATCCTTTGAGTTATTATCTTATTTTCTTTGGGCTTCTTCAGTTTGATTTTCTTCTTGGAAGATTTCGCCTTTTTAAATACTGAGGAGCCAACATGGCTAGGGTGTTATTTGGATGTATATGCAACTACAACAGGCAACTCCTTTAACTCTAACATTGGCTTAGTGCGAGATTTCCATTTGATACTAGGAACTCCTCCATTTTGCAGTCTTCTTGGACAGCAAGAAATCCTCCATTTTGATATTTTCATTCTAGTTAATCCATGAAAATGTAGCAATCTTCAAGAGGATGACTGATTACCTGATGGTATGGAAAATAATGTAGGTGACCATTATATTTCAACTTCTTAGGCCTCTTGCACTCAGACAGTTCTAAACCCGTTTTTAACGCTTATTGAAACAACTTGGTGACACTCCCCCTCTTTAATAAATATTCTTCATGCATCCTTTCTTTGAGGGATGGAAACATTCGAACACCAATTCCTATTATCTGCCCCTGGTGTTCTCCTCCATTGACAAAGGTCCGAGGTTTTTCATTTCCCCCGAGTACCAGTTTTGCTAGAGAGTTGAGATTATATGCCTATTTTGTCTTATCCTCAGACTACATTGGTTGATTGTCATTGTCTATATTTTAAGCCATATGTTTTTTCCTTATTTGGACTGAAAAAGAATATGGAGTAGGATTTACTCTTTCTAGCATATGGGGCTTTGGTCATCACATGTTTATAAGAGTGATTTTCTAACTTTGCTAAGTTCAAATTTTCAAACTTCTCCATTCTATCCTTTAATTCTTGAAATGTGATAATGGTGGCCATGCATAAGATTTATTACATCTTATCATCAATGTTTTCCATTAAAAATTATATGGAATGCTCTTGTTCCTGTTGCTGCTTATATTTCATGCTTAAATTTTGCTAGAAAGTTGTATATTTTATCACTAACTCATCGATATCTAAGGCGAGATCAACGATAGTTATTTTCTCGCTTGTGCTAGCGAACCTCTTCACTAACTTTGTCTACAAACATTTTCATAAAGTCAGTTAGAAATTCAATGTTTCATTTGAAAGCAGCTGTTGTTAAACTACTGACAAAATGTCAAAATAGTAGGGCATCATTGCCTCCCATATTCCCAAAGCTAGCTTTCTACTATGTCAAGTGCTACCTGGGTTATTATTATCATTGAAGGTATTAAATTTTGGGACTAAGAACCCTTTCAGATACAACCCTTGGTCGTATTCCGTAGGATACGAGTGACCTTTACCTTCTAGCTTCTCTGCTTGACTAGTGGTTATAATAGCCTTGATCTTCTTAGTAATTATTCCCTCCAACTGTATAGTCGTTACAGGCTCAAACATACTTACTACATTCTACGAGGTGGGCTTATGGTTGCTGTTATTAACTTTATTGTCACCTTTAGGAGTGCCTCGTACTCCTAAAATGTGGGCGCTTGGAGATTTGGAGGATCGGTAGGAGGAGTAATTATAAGGCCGGCGATAATAGTTCTTTGCATCATCTACTTCATTGTCATCATTTGGGTCATCATCTTAGTCATCTTATCATTTAACAGAGAGATTTTTTTATCCTTTGCTTTCATTTGCCGCTTTGTCTTTCTTTGCATATTAGCTAGCAAGACAGTGTCGATGACAAAGGGATTTTCTTCAAAAAATTGAGAAATATAAATTAGAATGAATACACTAGATTTTATAGTGGTTCAGTCAATTTTGACCTACATTTGTGGAATCGGTATACCAATTCTAATGTTTAGTTGCCGGCCTATGCATTTTTTTCATCCCTATTTATGTATTATAATATAATTTTTATTTTATTTAGTAAGTATTTGTTTATCTAGGACATATTTATATTTCAAATTAATATATCGAGCTATATATATATATATATATATATATATATATATATATATATATATATATATATATATATATATATATATATATATATATATATATATGTGTGTGTGTGTGTGTGTGTGTGTGTGTGTGTGTGTGTGTGTGTGTGTATTTTAAAAATTATAAGTAGGTCTAACTAAAAAAATTGATAAATATAAATATATGATTAACAATAAATATAAAATAAAATATGAGAAAAAATATACAAATAATATTCATTTTTCGGTGTTAAAAAATAGAGTTTGGTTAGAGACGAGTTACATCATTTCGGAGTAAAAAATGAGTGCTTTGGTTAGATATGGCATTAGTGCCTTAGTATTTTTAATATAATCATTTATTTTTTCACAATGCCATAATGCACCTTCTATGAGCATTCAAGATAGATATTGTGAACAAATAATATTAATGTATTGCTGGTCCCTCGATTTGAAACTGCTTCAAATTATCTTAACATGATGGGATCATTAACATGTCCACATATCTATTTCAAGGTGTAAATGAGTCTAGTCGAGTCAAGTATTGGCCTTATCAAGTTCGGCTCGTCAGTTAAAAAATCAGCTCGAACTCGTTCTAGAGTCAAGCTCAAAAAATGAGTTTGAACTTAGCTCGTCACACTGTAAACGAGCTTGAGTCGGCTCGTGAGCCACCGACGTCATCTGTAGTCCCATTATTTTTTGCATGCGGTCAGGATTGGTTGTCCCAAGCGACACATCACACTCCAGCTTATCCCATGTGCTCATCCCATATGGCACCCGACATGCATAATTTCCTATATAAAAGATATGTAAAAATAAATATTTAAAGAGTTGAATAAAGATTTCTTGTCGATAACACTACCGTTGTTAGGTCCCAAGTCCTAGATGAGAAAACTGGAGGGTTGCGTTAGGTAGTCGATAGCTAGCGTAAAACTTGTCGAATAATAATGAAATGAATCCTTTCAGAAATTATGTTAATGCTAGGGCGTCCCTTGGAAGCGACGTGTTGTATGGCCCGAATACAATGACAAGTCTGCAAGGGCTGCTGCACCAGCGTCCGGGTGCAGTGTTAAATAGGCAAGGGTTCTCACATCAAGGATGGATGTGGGCAAAAAAGCTAGTCCATGAAACTAAAATTAGGATAAGAACTTAGAATTTAGGTTCCCTTACAGGAAAATTAATGGAATTAATAGATATTATGATTCATAGGAAGATAAATATTTTGTGCATTCAGGAAACTAAGTGGATTGGAGAGAAGGCTAAAGAAATTGATAGTTTAGGATTTAAATTTTGGTATTCAGGTAGGAGTCGTACTAGAAATAGTGTAGGTGTTATTATTAATAGGAATGGAGATAAAATTATAGTTTTAAAGATTATTATTGATGATAAGATTGTTAATACTATAAGTGCTTATGCTCCTCAAGTAGGTTTGAATATGAGTTCTAAATTAAATTTTTGGAATGACTTGGAAGAATTATTACAAAAGATACCTCTAGAAGAAAGAGTTTTTATTAGAGGAGATTTAAATGGACATGTTGGTAGAGAGGTAGATGATTTTAAAAGCATTCATGGTGGCTATGATTTTGGAACAACAAATGAATGTGGCAAGACGATATTAGATTTTTGTTTAGCTTATGATTTTTTAATTGCTAATGCCTTATTTAAGAAAAAGAATGAGCATCTCATCACTTATAAAAATGGATATATTGCGACCTAGATTGACTATTTTCTTATAAGAAAATTAGATCGTTTAGATTGCAAAGATTATAAAGTTATTCCGACTGAAAATTTATGTACCCAATATCGATTATTAGTTTTGGACCTTATGATAAAAGGGCAGATAATAAAGAATAAAGTAAAATGATATTCTAAGAATAGATGGGGGCATTTAAAGAATATTAATAAAAATATTTTTGAGAGTAAGATTTTATCTGTGCATGAGGATGCTAATTTTATGTGGGAAAAAGTGGCTAGTGATATTAAGAAAATTGCAAAAGATATGCTTGAAGTATCAAAGGGAAAAGCTCCTAATAGTAAAAAAAGTTGGTGGTGAAATCCAAATGTGTAAGAAAAGATTAAGAATAATAAGATTTATTATAAAAATTGGTTTAATTTTAAAAATTCTGATAACTGGGAAAGATATAAAGAGGCTCGTAAGGAATCTAAGAAAGCAATATGCGATGCAAAGACCTTAGCTTTTAGTGATTTATATAATAGATTAGATACTAAGGAGAGATAAAGATATATGTATAAGTTAGCCAAACAAAGAGATAGGAGGAGTAAGGATTTAGTTTAAGTGAAGTGTATTAAGGATGAAGATCAAAAATATTTTTCTTAGAAGATGATATTTAACAAAAACAGATGAGATATTTTGCTAAATTTTTTAATGAAAATTATGAGAATAAGATTGACTATAGTGACCTTAGCACCCTAAATGAAAATAAAGATTTCTATTTTTATCGGCGTATTAGTAAAACCGAAGTTAGAGAGGCTTTAAAGAAAATGAAGGGTGGAAAAGCTGTTGGACATGATGATATTCTAATAGAGGTGTGGAAATGCTTACGAGATGAATAAATTTCTTGGCTTACTAAACTTTTTAATACTATTTTGAAGACTAAAAAGATGCCAGATGAGTGGAGAATGAGTGTGTTAATTCCTATTTTTAAGAATAAAGGTGATGCACAAGATTGTGCGAATTATAGAGGAATTAAGTTAATGTGTCATACTTTAAAACTATGGGAGCGAGTTATGGAGCATAGGTTGCGGCGTGATACTAATGTTTCTCAAAATCAATTTGGATTCATGCCGGGTAGGTCGACTATGGAAGTCATACATTTATTAAGAGGTTTGATAGAAAAATATAGAAAAAATAAAGAGGATCTACATATGATATTTATTGATTTAGAAAAAGCATATGATAAAGTTCCAGGAGAAGTGCTATGGAGAGTTCTTGAGAAGAAAAGAGTTAATAATGCTTATATTCAAATCATTAAAGATATGCATGCAGGAGTTATTACTTGTGTTCGAACACAAGGTGGTTTGACCAAGTATTTCCCTATCTCGGTTGGGTTACATCAAGTATTAACCTTAATCCCATATCTTTTTTTCTTTAGTCATGGATGTTCTCACTAGATATTTGCAAGAGGATATACCCTTGTGTATGTTTTTGCTGAATATATTCTTCTTGTTGATAAAACTAGAGAGGGAGTTGAAAGTAAACTTGAATTATGGAAGTCAACATTAGAGACTAAAGGTTTTCTCTTGAGTAGATCTAAAATGGAATATATGGAATGTAATTTTAGCAGTAATAGACCTAGTGAGGGGATTGTCACTTTGGGCGATCAATTCATTCATAAGAATACACATTTTAGATATCTTGGATCTATTGTTCAGAGTGATGGTGAAATAGATGGGGATATTATCAGCAGATTTCAAGTTGGATGGTTGAAGTGGAGGAGTGCATCGACCTTATTGTGTGATAGAAAAGTATCCCTCAAACTTAATGGAAAATTCTATACGATGGTAGTGAGGCCTGAAATGCTTTATGGTGCTGAATGTTGGCCATTAAAAGAGAAGCATAATACTAAGTTAAGTGTGGCAGAGATGACGATTCTTAGGTGGATGAGTGGATTTACCCTTAGAAATCGGATACGAAATGATCATATACGTGAAAAAGGTTGGAGTAGCTCCAATAGAAGATAAGATTAGAGAGAGTCGTCTTAGATGGTTTGGTCACATAAAACGGCAATGACCCAGTTCGGAGAGTAGAGGTCTTAGATTTGACTTATGTTTAAAAGGTAGAGGCAAACCTAAAAAGACTTGGTTAGAAAATATTAGGAATGACCTTTCTTTATTAGATTTAAATGAGAATTTGACCTTTAATAGGACACAATGGAGAAAAAGGATTCATGTAGCCGACCCCACGTAGTGGGATAAAGGCTTGATGTTGTTGTTGTTGTTGAATAAAGATTTCTTAAACTCTAAGGTGAAAATGAGGGCTATAATAAACCAATTAATTCCCAAGTTCTCCCGAAAGAGCATACACTTTTTTTAAGAATCCTTTTTAGGCTTATAAATACATAAAAAAGTAGAATGATCATATGAAAGAAGAGAAAATGATGTTCATAAAATAATGATATGCATCTTTTTAAAGATTTTTTTTTTTGAGACTTTCGAAATTTGTTAGTAACTTAATTTGATAAGTGAAGATAATCATCATAAAATTACTTAACAATTAGTAAAATTTCATAAGTGAATATATGTATGCATAATACTACTTAATCAATACAAAACGTAAGAAAAATGAAAACTTCAAAATTTTTTCAATAAAATACATTCAAGAGGTGCCTCTTTGGATTGTTGAGTTTCTTCTTTATTTTTTAAGGAGGAGAAAGGGTAAAGGAATTTGTATCTTATAACTCATAATGAATGGGACAAAAAAAACATCAACCATTCACTACCAAAAAATAAACCTTTTCGCATCAGTTTACTTACTCCGGTTTTTAAACCGGTGATAAAACTAATATTTTGCACCGGTTAAAATCGGTTTATTACTCCTCTCATTTCCGAATCCCTAACTCCTTTCCGAAACTCCCCACTCCGTCCGAATCCCTAACTCCTCCTTTTCGAGAGACTCTACACTCCGTCCTCGATAGCGAACAGCCAAGGGACGAACCGCCAAGTCGACGTCGCATCTCCTAGGCGAATCCAGGTCGGGAGCCCTTTGTGATCAAAGTGAGTCTCTTCATCTTCTTCCTCTTCTTCTTCTCATTGTTCTTCTTCATGTTATTCTCCCTCTTTTTCTCATTCTTCTTCTTCTTCATATTCTTCTACCTCTTCTTCTCATTATTCTTCTTGTTTCTATATATTAATCCCTAAAATTAAAAATTAAATGAAAGAAAAGAAACAGCAAAGAAAATCTCTTATGCAAATCGCCAACCCTAACAAAATTTCGCCCGCACCGAGGCCGACGCCGACGTGGGCACTGATGTTTGCATTCTTTTAAAAAAATTTCTTTCTAGTTTCTCTGTAAGTATTCCTTCTGTAAGTATTCCTTTTGTTTAGTATTTTTCTGTTCATTCCAACAAAAACGAGGATGCCCGATAAGCTGCTATCACAAGAATCGATATTGGTCATTGTGTCAGTTTTCAGTTTTTGCTTGTTTTTTTTTCCTGTAGGTTTCTTTTTTAGTGTAATTTGATTGGTTTGTTGTTGTTTAATGTCAATTTTATTTTTTAAGTGGATGTCTTTATTTCTCTTTGGTTTGAGATTAAGTTTTTATGTTCTATTTTAACATGATTTAACAAAAGAATAGAAGTTCATATGTAGCTGTGGAACAATTGATAGGCTTGTGTTTGCTATTTGTGGTTTTTTTTCCTAATATTTAGTTAAAATGAATTGCTGGTTGGATTGACGACATTGAGTGATACTCTTTTGATGATTATTGGATTCAACTAGGTAGATGCAAAACATCCTCTTTTTTGTTTACAATATCTTGAAATAAGAAATATATTACGACTCTTCATCTTATGGACTCCCTTAAGACGGTATTTTTTGCTAATGGATTTCATTCTATGGGTAGCTGTTTTGATTATCTACGTTAAGTTAGTAACTTGGTTTTAATACTAGTACTTCAAAATTAGGATCTGTTGATTTTCTTGTCCATTTCATTGTATCTAAATGTTGACTTATCCATGTTGTAGAAGCTATAGTTGTATGGAAGAAAAATGTTCTTTTTTTAAAGTTGTGTTTCTGATTATGAAAGTTATATTGATGTGTCTATAGATATATATTCTGCTGTGTATAACATTAGATTGTTATGTGCCTCTAATATTTTATATGGAATACAATTGTTATAGAAATATATCTGATTTGACATTATGGCTCATGCCTTAGTGATGTTGTAATAGGTTTAAGCATTTTGGATTTATTTTACTTAAGAATATGGATATGGTTGATGATATAAATTCTAAAATTAAAATTGATTTTTTAATGCTTTTTCATAAAAATATGGATATGTTAGAATATGCAGATTTATTTCATACCACACAATAAAAGAACAATATCAATATATTTGAGATCTATGTAGGGACTAAAGCATTTTCATATTTGCTTAAGAATTTTTAATAGGAGTATTATGCCATTTGTAAGTTGATATTAGTGCCTTATGAGTTGTTTAGATCACTAGATTGCATATTTGTTTTAAATCTAAGGTTTCGTTTTGGACGACTTTATTATTGTTTTTTAAAACAATAAGAAATCTATTCCAAGCGAAGCCTAAATCTCTTCAAGAGACTTCAAACCAAATATTTCATTAAGAGATTTGAACCATTCACTCATCCTTATATATTCAAAATTTCACTGTTCAAAGTTGCAAACTAAACTTATTTGACAAATCTCCCGTTATTAAAATCAATGTTCAGTAGTTGACCAAGTTATATTCATTCTTTTAATATCCATCTTATTTATTAGATGAAATGGTCGCAGCTCTGAAATTCCTTAGACATCTGCATTTTCCTCTAGGTAAAATGTTAGGCCTATGTATCATTGAGTAGTGTAAACTGAAGATATTTATTAGTAATATTGAGTTGTTAAAATTTAACTTGATATGATGTCTTATATTTATTTACAATATTCTCATATGTATTGGAGTCATTATTATGCATTCTATTAATCCTCCATGATTGCAATAGAACTTGAATATATTGAACAAGTTAAAATAATGATTATTAGTTTATCAATTATAATTCTTGAATCATGTAATTAATTTCATATCATCTTTTGTTTCATTTGAATAAAGTTTACATGTTCCATCGTTTAAAGGCATGCTTATTTCTATTTTAACTTTTAGTATTTCTAGCCGAGACTACTAAAAATATGAAATAAAATATTTTTTTAATTATTGTCAATTGTTATAAATTGCAGTTGAATTTAAAATGAATAAGAGTTGGATAACCATGTCAAGATGGAGTCGTGAATACAAAAAAGGAGTTGAAGATTTTTTAGATTTTGCTAGTCGTAGTAAGAATCTATCAGGAAAGATATTATGCCCATGCAAATCATGCATCAACAGATATTTTCATTCAGTACAAGATGTCAAGGAACACATTATCACCAATGGATTCTTTACGGGCTATGTTGTTTGGAATCGACATGGGGAGGATCATCAAGTTGTTGTTAAAGGTACAGAAAATGAAGGTGTTGTTAATATGTCTGATTTTGAATCAGAAACAACTCAAAATGAGCAATCTCATATAGATGATATTGAAGGCTTGTTGAGAGATACATTTGCTCCAATCAATGAATCGGTTGACTTAGTAGATCAGCATGAAAGCTTTACTGAAGATTCAAATAAACTAGATGAAAAACAGTCAAAGTTATTGGAAGATGTGGGGGCAGAATTATATCCCGGATGTAAGACATTTTCAAAGTTGTCGTTCATATTACATTTATTTCGTTTGAAATGCCTAAACTCTTGGACTGCAAGATCTTTCGATATGTTATTAGAGTTACTTATTGAAGCATTTCCTGAAGGGTCATCATTGCCCAAAAGTACATATGAAGTTAAAAAATTAATGAAGGCTTTTGATCTTGGTTACACCAAGATACACGCATGCCCTAATGATTGCACATTATTTTGGGGAGATAAGTCTAATGAAAATGTATGTGAAGTATGTGGAGCATCAAGATGGACTCCTAATCAGAAGAGCGATATTACACAAGATAAAAAAGTTCAGATGAAACCTGCTAAGATTCTGCGATATTTTCCCTTGATTCCAAGACTTCAAAGATTATTTAAAACAAAAAAAATGGCAGAAGAGATGATTTGGCATGCCACACAACGAAATACAGATGGTATGCTGCGACACCCAGCTGATGGAGAAGCATGGAAATCATTTGATTACAGATTTCCTGATTTTTCCGCAGATCCACGTAATGTTCGCCTTGGTTTAGCTACGGATGGTTTTAATCCTTTCAAGATTATGAGCAGCACATATAGCATTTGGCCAGTGATTCTAGTGTCATATAATATGCCCCCCTGGAGTGGAATGAAACAATCATCATTCATTCTTTCAATGATTATACCAGGTGAAAAAAGTCCTGGAAATGACATTGATATTTATCTTAAACCTCTGATACATGAATTGCAACAACTATGGCAAGGTGTTCAATGTTATGATGCAGCAAGTGGAGAAAATTTCATGATGCGTGCAGCATTATTATGGACTATTAATGACTTTCCTGCATATGGCATGTTGTCGGGGTGGAGCACCAAAGGCAGATTTGCTTGTCCATGTTGTGCCCACAACACGGAGTCCTTATGGCTGTATAAGAGTAAGAAGTTTGCATATATGGGCCACCGACGTTGGCTTACATCATCTCATTTATTTCGCAAGCAAAAACAGTATTTTGATAATATAGATGAACTCAGATTGACACCTTCAAGGATTTCTGGCAGTGAAATTTGTACTGAATTGCAGAATCATCAATTCACTCTTGGAAAAATTGATAAAGATAGGTTAAAAATATTGAAGAGACGGTATGAAGCTGTAATGTCTATCAATGACAGTATGGTCACTAAGTGGAAGAAGAAATCAATATTTTTTGATTTATCTTATTGGCAATATAACACATTACCTCATAATTTAGATGTTATGCATATAGAGAAAAATATTTTTGATAACTTCATTTCTACATTGCTAGACCTTGAGAAATCTAAAGATAACTTACAAGCTCGACAAGATTTGGTTCAAATTGGAGTAAAGCCTGAACTGCATCCTCATGTTCTTTCAGATGGTAGTTATGTTTTACCACCAGCTCTATTTACCATGTCTAAGAAGGATAAGATGTTGTTTTGTGAAGTTCTCAAGAAGATGAAGTTACCCAAGGGTTATTCATCAAATATTTCTAAGGGTGTTAACATTAAAGAGTGCAAAATAATAGGTTTAAAAAGCCACGATTGTCATGTACTAATTGAGGATATTATGCCTATTGCATTAAGATCATGTGCTCCATCAAATGAAGTTTTGACCATAATTGTTGGGATTTCACATTTCTTGAAATTCATATGTGGGAAGGTCATAAATCCAATTGAACTTGACCAGAAACAGAAGGAAATTGCATTAACTTTATGTAATATGGAGAAGTACTTTCTCCCATCATTCTTCACTATCATGGTCCACTTGCTCATCCATTTAGTTGAAGAAGTGAGACTTGGTGGGCCTGTACATTATAGATGGATGTACCCTTTTGAGAGGTAATATATCTTTCTTATCGCTTTAATGTTTTATTATTTAGTGTGGTATATTTATGTGCTTTTTATAATTTACAGATTTTTCTTAGTATTAAAGGATTTTGTTGGAAATAAATCACAACCTGAAGGATCAATTGCTGAGAGATATATCGCTGAAGAGGGAATTTCATTTTGCTCAAAATATCTGGATGGTTCGCCGACTTTCTCCAAGTCCATATCTACTACAATTTCATCTAAGGATGATGGTGTTTCCTACAAGTTTTTAACTGCTGGTAAACCTTTGGGTCAAGTGTCTATATTTGTGTTAGATGACCTATCATTGATTCAAGGTCATAGATACGTGCTCCGACATTATGATCATTTAACAAAGTATATTGATCTGTACAAGGAGGAAGAGAGACAAAAAAGAGCCAACAACGTTCCTCTAACGTCATTAGCTCTTGATAAACTTGTTAATGAACATTTTCATGATTGGTTTAAACGAAGAGTAAGATATCAAAACTTTTCCTTACACATTTTTAAGATTATATGCCTAATTTGACTAAGAATTTTTTTTGTTTAGATTATATATACAGATGATTCAGTAGTTTCAGAAGAAATTAGAGCCCTCGCGGTTGGTCCTAAGCAAATCACACGAAGATTTAAAGGATTTTATATTAATGGGTATCAATTTCATACTAAAGATCGCGATGAGAACAAGAAAACACAAAATTATGGCGTTGTTAACAAAACTGAAGTTGGAAATTTTTCTTATTATGGTCGACTGAATGATATTATTGAGCTTAATTACTCCGACTTATTTCGTGTGGTCTTGTTCAAGTGTGATTGGGCTAACACAACTTCAGCCGGCACTAAAGTAGATCATTACGGAAATACATTGGTTAACTTTTCACGATTAATACACACAGGTGATAAATGGGCAGATGATCCATTTGTTTTCTCATCACAAGTTGAGCCTGTGTTTTTCATTGAAGATCCAAAGAATAAAAACTGGAACTTTGTCTTACCAGTAAAGGCTAGAGATGTGTTCGATTCAAGCATTTCTCAACAAAACAATCATATGTGAATTTATGCAAAGTTCATGTCAATCAAGATTAGAATCTTGTGTTTTTTTTTTGTGTGCAATACATGGCTTTCTAACTTGGACTTTTTAAATGTCTTGCTTCTCAGTTCCTGTCAAACAATAATGTCTTGAATGTTTCTTTTAAAAATAATGTTTGTTTTGGTTTTTTTATTTGTTCAACTATAAGTGAATGAAAAACACGGCGCATTAGACGATGTCAGGTTGTTTTTAAAATTTTTTAGTTCATTTTGGTTAAATTTAGCTTTTTTGAAACAGCTGACAGGTACATTTTTAAATTCTAAAATCACTGCAAACAAACTGAAATCTTAGCCTTGCATTAGTTCTTCTTGACTGTTTTTTTGGAAATGATAAACGCTGGTTTATGTTTTTTTCATTTAGATGGACTTATCTTTTTTTTCTTAATTTTCGTTTTAACATTTGATAAATGGTGTGAAATTAAGTGTTTTTAAGTAATGCTCCTCTTTTGACAGAAAGGATATGATGTAAAGTGAAAGGTCTTAATAGAAAATAACTTTGGTGGTGTTAAGATAATAGTTGACGGGAGGAAGAGGGCTCTTGTCCCTGTTCAAGTTTTAACATTGACTGTCGCAACCTCTTCTACAACAAATTATTCATGCTTTTACATGATGGGTGGAGAGGAAAGGCGTGGGCTGTATTCTGAGTATGAATAACAGTCTAGACCACTCCCAACATGTTATATTGTGAGCCCCAACAAACATCTGATTGCCACCATCTTTTTCCTACGATGATAAGAAACATTTATATGATCCTTTCTATGCCAGATTTGCTTGTTAGATTGATTTATTGTTATGTGGAAGTTTCTTTGTTAGACTAAAGTTGAGCGCACTATGTGTGACTATTCCCTTTTTTAGAAGATTTTAAAATGAAAGCATTCATGTTTTTGAATTATCCACTATAATTTTTTCATGTTAATTGAACTTGTAGCGTTCTATTTCAACGACTGGCATTGGCTTTAAATCAGCTTATCATTATGATAAATGTGGTAATTTCTTTATTGTTTTGTAATTTGTTGTGATGAATCCAAATTAGATTACTTGGGATTGTGGGACGTGGTCCCTTGTGTGATCTCTATCCAATGCTGCAAAGGATTTCTGAGCAAGAACTAAATTCGAGGCTTCTTCTTCATGCAAAAGTTGTTATTGATTTAGATATTTTTATTTATATTTTTCTTTGGACGTGGCGAGCATGCTTAGGATTTTATTTCCTTTGCTCTGCGATCTTTTGCTCTCTGAACTTTTAGGAATATATTTCGTGGATATCTATATTCCTTAATATGAAAAACTAAATTTGCTTATGTTTGACAACTCTACTTTGCTGTGATGATATGTATTGGTGTTTTCTTATTTTTTTGATGAATTATTCTTTAAATTCTCTAGAATTCTGAAATGTTTATGTTTCTGGATTTGAATTTGTCTGTTCTTTCACTATACAGTAATAATTTTCTATACTTCACCTTTGGCGTTGAGTGATAATTATTATGTTTTACTTTCTTTGAGAGGAAGCTCACCTGCCATTAATCTCAAAGATGTTGGATGATATTTGTTCTAGTAGCATTGGACATTTCCTGTTAGATTTTATTTTTCATCTTTGTAAACTTCTTGCCAAAAGATTGCTAATGGCGACTAAAATCATTTGTTGATCTTTAACGTTATCTTTGGGTAGCTTAATTTGAATTTGAAATGAGTAACGGAGCTTGATTGATATTAAGCAAGTTGAAATTTTGAATCCCGTGTTCGAAGTGGTGGGGCGAAGTGGTGTTTTGGCCCCGTTACTTGAGGAGACGGTGTTTATGGTGTCCTTGACTAAGTGGTAAAATTCGAAGTACCAACTTACTTTATTCACTACTTGACGTGTATGCTACAATCATTAAATTCAGCTTGGTAGTACGTAATTTGTTAATTTTCCTTAATGAAATTTAACTTTTAGGTGCTTCCTAAGAAACCGTCATCAAATTTTAAAATTGCTCTGATAATGTGTAGACTAATTTTGTAATACAGGTTTCCAACTCCAGTTTCAGTTCTTCTCAGTGCTGCAGTTTTTGCTCTTGCACACCTCACTCCTGGAGAGTTTCCTCAGCTATTTGTGCTCGGTAAGTTTGAATGGTTTGGTTTTAAGTTTTTCTTATATAGAGATTAGCTTAGATTTAAAATTTATGGTAAAACTTAGTTGTAAGTTTTTCTTAAAAGTTTCCTCAGCTATTTGTTACATTGCAATTCTAGCTCATCTATCTTCTCTTATTATAGTTGTGCATCCTATATCAACCAACCACTTGGCTTAAAAAAATGAGCTGGTGAATCCCTTTGACGCTTTGGAAATATTGCTTAAATTATGGTGGGATATATTTGAATTGTGCACAAGCTGTAACAGTTCAATACAGCTCACATGAAGTGTAGGATCTTGGAAGATATTGCTCGAATTAGTTCTCATTTGCTCAGCTGATGATATTAACATTGCATTTGAAGTGTATAATCAGTCCACTTCATGTTGAACCATTTGTAGGAAATTGTTTTCATTGCCATAGCATGTTAATGCTTTTTTGTTTTTGTTATTTCATAAAATGTGTTGTGACTACTGTTGTCCATGAAGTTATAATCATTCATATGATTTTTGTTTATACTAATAGGAATGACTGGAAGCGGCTCATTCCGACGTGCTAAAAACGTTACACGTCGAGGAACTTCTAGTGTAGAGCATATTAGTAGAACTTCTAATAATGCATCGACTCCGATGCATCCAGATTTGTCCAATGCTACTGACTGCAATAACAACGAACAATCTCCGAGCCAGTCATCTCAAGATTTAAGACGGCAGGTGCCATCAATTGATGATGGAATTTGGCTCATAGGTGTTTCTTCACTTAAAACTCTTATTTATTTATTTCAATTTTAATATTAATAATATATTTGCTTCTTACATCTTTATTTTTTCAGATGATGAGGGTGCTCTGATAAAAAAGAGAGGCCGAACTACTTGTGCAGACATACAGAGCATGCCACCAGGTACACAGATTCACATTGAAGTCAATGAGAATATGGTGCCATGTAATATACCAGAGTCTATTCTACTTGGTTCATACTTAGGGGTTGTAGCTAGAGATCCTATTTTGGCACCAATCTCATTCGCAGATTGGCGTAATAAAGGTATGGAACCATTTAAAAAGAGGATGCTAGCTGAAGTAGAGGTAAATGTCGTAACAAATAATCATACGTAATTTATGTTTGTTTGATAATTAAAATCATTTAACATTCTTTAGGCCAAGTTTGAGTTCCCCGCAAGTATGAAACATTGGATACTACAATCTCTTGGTGCCAAGTGGCGCAACTACAAAACTAATTTGAAGGCAGAGCACTGGGATAGTAGACCATTACAGGAGATCATGGAGACTGTCCCTGCAGGAGTAGATGCAGTACAGTGGTGTCAGCTTGTTAGTAGATGGTCACAACCTCAGGATAAAGTGAGTTAGCTAAATAAATCGCGTTATTGATTTTCTTAAAAATTGAAATTAATATGATGATTATTTGTTGTAGGAGAGGGCAGCAAGAAATGTGGAAAATGCAAAAAAACAAACGTGTCCGCATACAATGGGTCGGGTGAGCTCCGTAAGGAGACAGGAAGAAACGGTATGTATTCCAATTATTGATATATTTATATTTATATGAAGGAAATTGAGTTTTAGTTTTTACAGTCTATACGAGATCGTCTGTTATTATGGAAAATCAATCGCACGCGTAAAAATGGATCATGGTCATCTGAGGAGGCCAGACAAAAATGGGTAAAATCGTAAGCATTTAACATGAGGTGTTTAATGAATGCTAATATAGATATATATTTTTTTCTAAATCTAGGCACATGCTTCTGAAATGCTTGCTGAAGAAGGGTTAACGCCAGAAGATGGAAATTTTGAAGCCAATGAAAAAGTCTTCAAGGCGATCATGGGGCCAGAACACCCAGGGAGGGTACGAACACAAGGTTTTGGGGTTATTCCAAGCAGATATTTTCCTCATAGCACCACGGATCCAGGAAGTAGTAGTCGAGGCAATATTATGCTTGATCGAGTTGTAAGACTTGAGGGGGTGGTGCAAACATTGCAAAGTGAGATGAGACAATTCATGAATAATTATCAGGGACAACATCCGCCACCAAAAAGTTCAAATATGGTATGTAAAATAAAAAAATTGCGTATTTTCATTTATTAATTAATTTATCATATTTAGTTTTTCTGATGACTTCTATATTAATAACAGGGAGATAATGATCAATTTTTGCCTAATTGACATCCAAGGTGTAGAAGAAGGGAATATATAATATAAATAGACACGATATTTTCATTATGTATAGTCGATTGTTTGTTTTGAAATGTTATAAGAATTTTGTTTGTTTGGCTATAAATAGTAATTTTTGTGATGTATGTTAAACTTTTGTCATTTCTACTCTAAATTTTTATTGACAACTTATGTCATTTGTACAACGGTATTTGTTGTTACTTAGCACAAATTTTGTTATTTCTACTCTAAATTCTTGTCAACAATGCTTCATTTATTAATTTTTGTGATATATGTTCAACTTCTGTCATTTCAACAACTTTTCGTTAGTGATTTGGTGATCAAGTAAAAATTGAGAAAAAGAATTTGAGCTGTCAATCTTCTTGTGTATGGATTGATATCAAATGGGGTCTAGCATGGGCGGGGAGCTGCGAGATCATCTTACCGGTGAAATCCCGAGAGAGCTTGGCAGCATGTATTATCTCATGGTGTTGAATTTAGGCCACAATATGTTATCAGGACCATGTCTTTGGGGCTTGTTTTCTCTATTTTCTGCATCATAGCCATCATCCTCATTGTAGTAGAAAGCAAGAAGAGAAGCAGATAAAGGATAATGGAAGCAGCACAAAAGACATCTATATCGACAGCCTTTCTCATTTTTCCACAGCCTGGAAGATGACTACCACGAAGGAAGCCCCGAGTAAATTGTTGGTTTCTATTTGACAGAACGATGTTGGGAGTGGTTAGGCAGAGGCTGGGATGCAGAACCGTGGGATTTTCGGTCAAAAAAAAAAAAATCTTTGTTATTGCAGTTTCTATATTATTATATTTTTCATGTTGAAAATTTTACTGTTTTCTCCTTTTATACTTGTAGACATTGAGGCGAGCCATCGAGAGGGTTGGCTCGGCTGCCTTTGTTGCAGGGAAGCAACTCATCTTCTGCTAAAGAGGTAATGGATGATATATACTGCCGTGTCTTTTTGTTTGATTTTTACTTGATCAATTTGAGCGTTCTATTGTTTCTGATTGGTTAGAGCTTAGAGAATTGATTGAGGCTTGCCAATGAATTGGATTAAAAGCAACTCGGGTAGGAGAGCTGAGAGCAATTCTTAACTTCAAGGGATTATCCTGATTTGGTATTTTCAAGCTGTATACTTTTTTATTAGAAGCCAGTATTTGTGTATGCACTAAATGCCCTTACTTAGTTCACTAAAATAATAGAATTTATAATTGTGTAACGTTTCATCATTTGTAAGCTTTATTTCCATTTCCTTGTCAGGTTGTCTTAGTGGCAGAAGTGAACGGAGGGAGCAATCTGGATCTGGTTCCAGAGTCTGCCATCCTCGGCGGAACTTCTAGAGCTTTCTCAAATGCTAGCCTTCATAAGCTCAGGCAAAGAGTAGAGGATGTAGGAATCGAGATATTTTTAAAGCTGGGTCTGAAGAACAATAAGGATGTTCCTCCAATGATGGGTGTAGAAGACTTCTACTCAGAGATTGTAATTCTATTACATAGGCGTTAGATTTGTGGATATTATTTAATTGTAAGACTAAGATTTGTGGATATTATGTTAAGTTTTTATGCATAAGTACATACTTTTTCCATGATTTCTTGGTGAGAGATTCAAATTAAGGAACTTTGTTATGAAGTTTGGAAACGATCATATGCTTGGATTAATTTTGTGTATTTATAATTTGATAAAAAAAAATTAATTTTTTTGGCATTATGTATATTTTTTTTAATCAGTGTTATCATTTAGCAGCGGTTTTAACCCCTATTAAAAAGCGATGCTAAAACTTTCCTATAGTAGCATTTGTGAAACCGCTGCTAAAACCTTTGTAGCGAAAGCAAATACAGCGGATGTGCAGCGGTTTTTAAACCGCTGCAAATAAATTAGTAGGTGTTTAAACCGCTGCTGTAGGTCATAAAAAATGCTGCGAAAGCCAGATTTTTTAGTAGTGATTTTACAACCAATTCAGATTTATAATATTTATATTATTTTTTAAAGATGAAACTTTATACTTTGGAAATTTGTAATAATATTTTTAATAGCTTTGAATTATAATTGTATATATAAAATTGAATATAGTAAAGAAAAAAAAAATTATTTCCATTTTACTAATTCTCAACAAAATTATCAATTTTAAGATTTCTTTTGTGAAAGTTTTTTTAATGTTTTTTTAAATAACATTTTTGTATAAAAATTTAAAATTTTATATTAAAAATTTACTTTAAAAACATTAAAAAAATTATCTCAACAAAATCTAAAACTAAAGTTGCTGGCTGCTCGAAGTTTAGGTCAGTCAACGCTTCAAAAAGCACGTGTTCGAAACGACTGGCCAATATTTTTATTATCATCTCCTTCTTCTTCTTTTCTTCCCTCACTCCTCACTCCTCATTCCTCATTCCTCAACAGTGAAGTTTAAGACCAGATCCAGGTAATCGACCTTCAGATCTTTGTCAAAACAGTTCGCTTTTTTTTTTTCTCCATTCATTTTTATTATAATCTTTCTCCTTCCCTCACTCCTCTTCGTTCATTTGTATCTGCTGGCCAGACACCAGCCGTACGTACTCATCAACCGTGAAGTTTAAGACCAGGTCCAGGTAATAGACCTTGAGATCTTTGTTAAAACAGTTAGCTTTTTTTCTCCATTCATTGTTTTTAGCCAAAACTTAGATCTGGCGTGTTTTTGTGTTGATACTTGAGTAAAAATTGTTTTTCCTTGTTTTTTTTTTTTCATAAGTTCATGTTATTGTTTATTTAGGCTGGATCTGAAGTTATTTAGGAGGAGTATTTAGTTTATGTTTAGTTCTGAATGTGCAGATCTGTTAAATTTGTTTGGGATTCTCTGAAATATTCCATTTTTGTTTGAGAATAATTTTTAAACATGATCAACATTTTTATATTAAAAAACTTAATATTGTTATATTAAAGTGAAAAAAAAAACTCTTTTCTCCATTTAAAAACTAATATTGTTATATTAAATAAATTAATCTCCTAAAATTAAAATATGATAATTAAATTTAAGTTTAAAAATTAATATTGTTATATTAAAGTAAAAATAAAAAAAACTCTTTTCTCCATTTAAAAATTAATATTGTTATATTAAAAAAATTAATCTCCTAAAATTAAAATATGATAATTAAATTTAAATTTAAAACTTCCTCTTCAAATTTCAATTAAATTTAACTTTCTTTTTCCTAAATTTGAAAAGATGAAAAATCATGTTTTTATTTACAGGTCTCTGGATTTAAAATAAATAAAAATTTAATAATATAATAATATAACTCAATTATTCATTATAGTTATTTTTAGTTTTCTTTTTCATATTTTTTATTTTATAATAATCAAATAAAACATTTCACTAACCAAGTTAGTCAATTAATCAATTATGATAAATACGAACCGGAACTGCAATTATATTAAGATAACAATCAAGGTAAAAACCGTTGCAAGATAGCAATCCAGTCGTTGGATTCACAGACAACTGACTAGCTTAGGCTTGTTAGAAAATAAGATGCTATTGTAAAAGGAGGAATTCTAAAAGAGAATATGAACTCATTTAAAACTCACTTTTATTTCACTTTTATACTTCTTGATTCTACTACATACAAAACTCAAAGACACCACACCTATTTATATTAGTGACACCCCCATTATGATTGGTTGCTTCTTTGACATCCAAGTAAAAATAGTATCTCCCACGTAGAACATGAACCCCATAGAGCTTTTTCAACTATAGGAAAATCACCCATTACCGGCGAAATTTTTCTGCTGATAACTTCAAAAACAGCCGAAAAATGATCAATTTCACCCGGAAAATTTCACCGGTAATAGATGATTTTCCTGTAGTGTTCACTCATCCAAGTATCCGGCCCAGTCTTTATCACTATATCCGACAAGCTTAAAATCATTTGATGATGAATAAAATAAGCCAAAGTCGATCGTCCCTTTAATATATCGTTGAATCCTCTTAGTAGCCTTTAAGTGAATAGCAGTTGGTGCCCCCATATAATGAATGGAAATACCAATAACATGAAGGATGTCCAACCTAGTGCAAGCCAGGTAGCGCAAGCTACTGACCAAGCTCTTGAAAAAGGTTGGATTAACTATTTTGTTATTTTCCTTTTTTTGATAACATGCCTCCATATTCCATCGGAGTGCTGATGGGAATGTAATCATTCATATTGAATTTCTTGAGTATTTCTTTTCCATTGCTTTCTCAAAAAATAAATATGCCTTCGTCATTTTGCTTAACTTGAATACCGCAGTAGTATGTCATTTTTGCCTTTTTTCCAATGTCCGTCATCTTGAACTCTTTAGCCATCACTTTCTTGAATTCTTTAAGCATACTTGGATTACTTCTAGTGAAGATCAAGTCATCCACATACAAACACACTATTAAAATATCCACATCCTTGACTTTAATTAAGAGCACATGCTCATAAGGACATTTGATGAAGTTATTCTTAAGGAAATACTTGTTGATGTGATTGTTCCATGCTCTAGATGCTTATTTTAACTCGTAGAGAGCCTTCGTAAGATTCAAAACCTATCTTCTTGCCTTTTGAATTTATAGCATGGTGGTTGTTGAATGTAGACTTCCTCTTCAAGGACTCCATTTAGAAAGCATTACTTTATATTCATTTGATGTATTTTTCACCTATTTCAACGGCCAAATAAATGATTAGCATTATAGTTTCAAGTCGAGCAACAAGAACAAATACCTTATCATAAATGATGCCAGCTATTTGGTTGTAACTTTTCGCCACTAATCTTGCTTTATATTTCTTGACTTCTCCTTTGACATTCTTCTTTGCTTTGTACACCAACTTTATACCAATTGCCTTATGTCCCATTGGAAGTGCAGCTAGCTCCCATGTATCATTCTTCTCGATTGTCTTGATTTCTTTGTCCATTGAATCCTTCCAGTTCTTACTTTGAATGGCTTCTTGAAAATTCACATATTCACAATTAGCAAAGAGACAAAAGAGAGTGAGATTGTCTTGCTTCTCAGTTACTGGCCTCATAAATTTCTTGTAAAATTCTAAAGCATTGTACTTTTTTCGATTGACTCTTGACTTGAAGATGATGAAAATCATGGGTCCTCTTGAGTACTTGCAGTTGGTGTAATTGGTGGTGTTGTGGGCTTTTCTCTTTCTTGATCCATTATTGGATGCATAACTTCGTCATCTTTAAAGAAGTTGCAGTGATCATCATGTGAGCCCCAAACCCATTCTCCTTCTTCATTGAAGATGACGTCACTATCGATGATTATTTTCATAGTGTTTGAATTGTATAACTTGTAGCCTTTTGATCTGGAGTCATAACCGAAGAAAATGTACTTCTCACTCTTGTCATCCAGTTTATTTCGTTGCTCATCAGGTACGTGCACATGGGCTATGCTTCCAAACACTCTTAAATGAGAGATACTGGGCTTTCTTCCAGTCCATGCTTCATGCGGTGTCATTTCCCAGACACTTATTGTTGGAGATCGATTGGACAAGTAAACCACCCATGCAATAACTTTGGCGTAAAATTCCTTAGGTAGCCTCTTACTCTTTAGCATACTTCGAGCTAGTTAAGGTTAGTTTGATCCTTTCTTTATACTATACCATTTTGTTGAGTAGATCTTGGGTCAATGGCAGATGTATTCCGTTGGCCTCACAAATTTCTTGAAATTCCTTTGAATTAAGTAATGAAGTAATTAGGAGATGTTTTCTAATTAAAAATGGCTGATTTGGAGGCTGATTTGAAGGAGATTAATTTAGAGACATTTTCTAACTAAAAAATAGATTTGGGGGCTGAATTGGAGGAGATTATATAGGAGATATTTCCTAATTAGAGAGGGCTGAGGGGGGTTTATTTAGGGTCTGATTTTAGTGGAAAAATTGGGTAGGGTTGTTATGAAAATTGTTGTTTTATTGTTTACTATATTAGTAGGATTTATATCATATTAGTATGAAGAGTTTGATTTGAGAGTGCTGTAGTTTTCTTTTTGTGATGGGGAATCTAGGATTTGGGAGAGAAGGTCATCCACTTAAAAGAGGATCATTGTATCTTGCTTTGTTCATAATTGGTTTTCTATCAAAATAAATCTATTTTTGTGTTGAATCTCTTGGAATTTGTTGCTGTTTTTGATACCAATGCGCATCATCAAAAACATTTGAATGAATAAACCTTATCATAAGTTAGCCAAAGGCCAACAAAAAGAAAAAAAAAAAAAAAAACAAAGAAAGAACAAAAAAATGCTTGAGACAAGTTGAACGAATCCATCGATTTCACAACCAAAAATCAATCCTGAAAGAGAAGTGCTTCGAAAGAGGGACGACTAGGAAAACCCTAGGAGAGCGAAGCAAAGAGTGATAAGTAAAGAAGAAATTCAGCTTAAGTGTTTGAAGCAGAAGATTCCTTATCCTTATTACACTATTGTAGGCTATTTGGATTACCCCACGTTTGTTTTGAAGTAAATGCATTGACCAATTTCTAAAAGATAACTTCATCTAAGGATTGGCTGACTATTTAAGAGCAAAACCTTTTTCTTCATTTGACATTGTTTAAGGAGTCCCTTTTGGTCATTGATAATGTTGCTTCTTCTCGAGATTAAATGCCGCCTTTCTCTACCTCTTAAGAAATCTCTTTGGAGTCAACCAACGTATATTTATTTTTTGCTCTATAAATTATGATTTCTAAATAACAGAAAAATGTTCAATTGTTTCTTATTTTATGAACTATTGATGTTGTTGTTGGAAATTCCTTACAAACTAGACAAAATTTAAACCCAACAATAAATTTTAAGTTTTCAGAAGACCAATATAGACAGTAAAAATAAATGAATATATTTACATGCGGTGAAGATATACTTCCAAAATATTGAAAAGAAATAACTTTTGTGTAGTTTAAAGTATTTTCTTTTATAACGCTTCTTCTAATATTTTTTTTTCTTGTTTGTCTAATTCTAGCAGAAACACAACATTCCCAGACCGTTAAGAAAACCAAGCATTGAATGGCCGAAGCAATTGTCTTATCTGTTATAAAAAGTATTGCTTCCATCATTGCAGACACTGCTTTGACAAAGCTTACCTCCCTAAAATCAACTTTATCAGAAGTTCATAGTAGGCTCGAGCATATAAAGAGTATATTTGAAGTATTGTCCGGCTCTTTAAAAGATATAGATGAAATGAATGACTATAATCATGCAGTTGCTGCTTGGAGGAAACAAGTAATAGATGTAGCATATGAGGTGGAACATATAGTCGATGAGTACTCTTATTTAACTAGAGAAAGACATCAAAAAGGTTTCAAAGGCGTTTTCTACAAAGTCATTCATGTTTCTAGAGATGCTAGAACATGGTACCAAACTGCCATCCATCTAGAAAAATTAGAAACAAAGCTTAATAACCTCACGAATATGAGGAACCAATTTGGTATCAACACATGCCAAGGAATGACCAGAGGAAACAACTCAAACGATGATAATGGACAAATTATTCGTTTTGCAGAATCCTCCCATTTTAAGCTGGAAAATGAGATCATCGGAATTAAGGAAAATAGAAATTTAATAGAGAATTGGTTAGCTGATAATGAAACCAGCCAATATGTTATAGCCGTTTGGGGCATGGCCGGCGTTGGTAAGACCACACTTGCTACGAATGTGTATAACAGGCAGAAGAAAGATGATCGCTTCAGCAGCTTTGCATGGATCTCGGTTACCCAGACATATAATATCAATGATTTACTTAGAAATATCATCCTAGAACTATATGAAGGTAAGAGGGAATCAACTCCACAATCATTCAACACCATGGGCTACCGACATCTGGTACAAATTCTTCAAGGCTTTTTGCACCAAGAAAAGTATCTCATCATACTAGATGATATTTGGAGCACTGAAGTCTGGGCTAATCTCAAGAATGCCTTTCTAGATTGTAAGCTTGGAAGTAGAATAATTATAACAACTAGGATCTATGATGTTGCAATAAATGCAGCGAGCAAATCTCATATAATTAAACTTGAGCCGCTGCAAAAAGACAAAGCTCAGATGTTATTTTGTCATACTGTGTTTGGGGAAGGTACCAAAAAATATCCTCACGATTTAGAAGAGCTGGCACAAAAATTTCTGCACAAGTGTGAAGGGCTACCGTTGGCTATAGTGTGCATTGGAAGATTATTATCGATTAAAGACAAGGACATAATATTGTGGCAAAGGATATATGATGGTCTAAACATTGGATCGACTGATCTCCGTAATGTGTACAATATTTTTAGGTTAAGCTTCAATGATCTTCCAGCTTATCTCAAGAGTTGTCTTGTATATTGTAGTATGTTTCCAGAAGATCACGAGTTCCAAAGAAAAATGCTCATAAGGCTATGGGTAGCAGAAGGTTTTGTTCAGAAACAAGGAAGTAAGTCATTGGAGGAGGTGGCCGAGGAATATCTTAATGAACTTACTCATAGAAGCATGCTTCAGATCCATCATATAACTCCCCATGGAGAAATATCACGATACAAAATTCATGATCTTATAAGAGACTTTCTTTTGACAAAATCCAGGAAAGATAATTTTTGTGAGGTGTATCGTGGCGGTGAGTTGAGCCGGGATATTCGACGTCTTGCTATATCAAACAGTGCAAGTGATCTACGACTAGAAACTTCTCACCATCTCAGATCAATTATTGTGTTTGATCCCAAAGCTTCATTCAGTAACCTCACGCTGCAAAATCCTTTCTCCAGCTTCAGGCTTTTGAAGGTGTTAGATATGAGTTTTGCTCCAATAGAAAAATTACCAAACGAAATCTACCAACTGTTCAACCTTCATTATCTCGGCTTACGTGGCACTAAGATTAAAAAAATTTCCAAATCCTTGGGAAGGTTACAAAACCTACAGACTCTGGATGTTTGGAAGACAAATTTGGAGAATCTGCCTTCAACAATAGCAAAACTGAAACGTTTAAGGCACATTTTAGCTGGGAAAAAATTAATTGATTCGAGTAATAAATTCTTTTTTATCCAGTGATGGCTTCTAGAAAGATCTGTGATCTTGCATATTTACAAACCATCAAATATTTAGCCTCAAATGATGAAATTGTTAAGCACATTGGGAATCTGGCTGAGTTGAGATCGTTAAAGATTGGAGGGGTGACAGAATCGCAATGTGAGGAATTGTTTGTTGCTCTTTCTAAAATAGAGAGACTTAAGAAATTAGCAGTCCATATGCATTCTGAGTCAGTCATTTTCAATTGGGAAGCCTTCCCTTCCCTACCACCCTATCTTCAGAAGCTCACCTTGCATGGTATATTTGCAAAGGGTAAACTACCTCAGTGGTTTTCGGGACTTGTCCAGCTCCAGACTATTTGCTTATTCCGTTCTCGTCTTTCAGAAGATTCGCTTCAAGTTTTTGGCCATTTACCTAATCTTTTGTTCCTGGAACTCTGTGATGATGCGTATGTGGGGCAAAGGTTATGCTTGCAAGAATGTTGGTTTCCAAAACTTTACAAATTGCACCTAATTGTACTAAATGAACTAAACTGCATCGAAATAAGAAGAGATGCCATGCCAGAGTTGTCTATCCTATACTTAAAAGGATGCGCAGAATTGAAGATTGTGCAAGGCATGGAGAACCTCCCTTCACTGAGAGAGTTGGTATTCGACGAAATGCCCAATGAGCTTATAAACAGCTTTGCATAACACACCAGATAATAATAAAATCAAAGTTGTCAAGAACTGGATCCAAAGAGATGGTATCTGGGACTTCGTAACCATTAATAATTAAATCAGGTCATAATGTTGTTTATAAAGCAAAGGATGATTATTTAAATCTAGCCCTAAGCAAAAGTTTATTGATCTGTAATGCCTATCGGTGCATCAATGTATTTCTATAACCAAATAATGTGTGTAATGTAATGTAGCCTTTTATTCTTAGTTCATTATGAATGCATGATTTATTTTGATGCCTGAAAAGATTTGCCTTTTTTATTTCTTTCTTCTATTAATCCTCTTACATTGAATTAGAATATGTAGAAATAAAGATTTCCGTATTTAATAAGCGTTTCTACATCTTCTAAATAGTTGATCTTTGGTCTTTCTAAAACAACTTGTTAAGGATTTGTTTAAGATCACTTTGTTTTGTAATCTTATTTATATTTTTATATTTTTTTAAAAAACATGTTTATTTGATGTATTTTTAATATATGTTAATATTTTATTTTAAAACAAATCAAATATTTACAAATCTGTTTGTTTTGCAAAGAGATTTCACCAAAACAATTATATAAAATGAGCTATTTAATGTATATTTTCTTATAATTTTTAAGCCCCAAAAAGATTACTATATTAAATTATAATTTTATATTAATATTATATTATTATTCTATCATAAAATCTAAATCCATTACCTAATATAAATATTTTTATACATAACTTGGTATTGCTTAAAAATCTACAATCCAAAAATCTTATAAAAAAATCTATTGAGCAAAAGATTGCCTATCTAGAATTACAAAATTAAGGAGTAAATATTAGCTTGCTATCAAAGTGCAAGAATCCAAAAAACTTTAAAAAAAAAAAAAGGCTAATGAGCAAAAGATTGTCAATCTAGAATTACAAAATTAAGAAGATAAGCCTAAAAAAATGCAAAGGTAATAACAAAGAGCAGAAGATGATTCTCCAAAAATAATAAAAGTATGGAGCTGGAACCATCTGCAAAACAGAAGGAAAAAAAAAAAAAAAACTTCCACAAAAAGAAGCAAAATGATGAGTGGCATAAAAATCCCATGGACAAAGATCATTTGATGAGCAACATTAATCCACCAACAGGATAAAAAGATCCAGAAAGAAATGTGCTAGACAAAAACCAAATGGATATGAAAAAGAGAGGAAAATGTAGTTAGCTAAATAGAGAGGTACTGGGGGAGAATAAGGAAAGATATAGTGATCTTAGAAAGTGCACAGATGGAAAATCATAAGAAAATCCAAGCATAACATAATAGCAATAATGATAGAAATGAAAGATAGAAGATCAATCACAATGCTATTCTCTATACAAACCATAAAAGTTATTCTCAGAAGGCACAATGATATTGTCCATTCAAACCACCAAGCCATTCTCCATCCAATAATGGGTGCCTGTAGCAAAAAGAATAGTAACCATTCAAGGAAAAAGCAAAGATATACCAACACGAAGGGAAGGAAAAGAAATTATTTTCACGAGGAATGATAGAAGAAAATAAATTAGTATTAGGAAATGCTAGGGAGATCAACTCTTTTGAAGTATTCATTACCTGTTTTAGGATCAACCAATGATTTTTTCCTTAAATGAGGGTGGAGGAGATAGAAATCATTCTTCTGATGATCAAGAATTTTGTAATGCTCACAAAATGGAGGAAATTTTTTCATTACAACTTATTAAATATAACCAAATCTTTCTTGCCCAAGCCAAACATTATTCGGATATCATTTTGTAATGTCAACTTCAACCAAAACACGAGCAATAGATGGTCTTGTACCATTTATAGAAGCATTGTTAGTTTTAAGAAGCCTACCAAATAAAGAGCCCAAATTATGGAAAATACGATTGGAATATAAATGTGGCCAAAGATCTAGGAAAGATATCCAGATGAACACAATTGGAGATTCAATCGAAATATCAAATAGAGGTAACCATTTAATTAATTTCATAAAGCAGTTGCAATGTAATAGGATCTATGAAAAAATATCTATTGTAATTCATTTCATTAGAGAGTTTGATCAAAACATGCCTAAGATCTAGAAGTGTAATAGAAAATTCACCACAAAGCTTTAAACTAAAAAAGAAATTCTAAATAGCATCAAGTTTATTCATGTGAATAGTAAATTTACCTATCAAAGTACATTCAATTGGAGTTGCGAGGGCCTCAATCTCCTCTTCTAAAATTCACAGCGAAGTCAACCCATGAAAGGTTGTGGCTTTGAGATCTGAGAAAATTGCAAAAGAAGAGGCCCTCGAAAGAGCTTTTTAAAAGGTCATGACTCATTTTTACTAGCTAGGAAGCTCATATATTGCAGCAAAATATAATTAATCCCCATTCAAGCTGATGAATCAGACAAAGGAGGAAGAATCATAGTAAAAAATGGAACAAAAAAAAAAAGAAAAGAAAATAATATTTACAAAAAAACTCTAATTGACCTGAGGCTTAATAGGACGTAAAACATTAATAAAGAATGCGAGAGAACTTCCCTAAGCAAAATATTTAAAGCGAGAAAAGGCTTAAAGGCCAAGACAATCAAGGATGGGGCGGCAGGGAGGAAACCTTAGTAGAGCTCTTCAAGGTGTGTGTGGTTAAAAAAAAAACTTGTGAGGTGGTTTTGCACATGTAATTGAATGATTTAATTTATCTTTAGTTTTGATTTATAAAGAACATTCATATTTGTTTGAAGATAAATGATATAAAATAACAAAATTATTGATATTGTGAATGCTATTTTTCATTTTTTAAATTCTAAATATCTATTGACATCAATGTCATAAAAGATAATCATATAAATTATCACGTGTCTATTGCCGAGAGGAAGATTGCAATTCTTGATTCAAGTAAATTAAAGTACTTATACTTGGATGCCATATATTGTTTTTGGAATAAGTCGATATGATGTTAAAATTTGTCTCATCTATTTACTAATTGAAAGTTCATTGCAGAATATTTAAATAAAATATTTAAAAAAAAAAAGCTGAAGGAAATGAACATGATAATAATTTATCGTGATAATAATCCATAATTTTAAAAAAAAACTTTTGTTGATGCTAAGTTAGATGATATCCCTTCAAACCTTAAATTAAGAAAAAAACATTGATTTCCCCCCAAATGATAGAGATATAGTGCATAGATCTCTTGCTGTGTTAGCCTCGTGATCATGACTTCCCAAATACAAAAATTGAAAATAAATTGTATAGATTAATCATGTGTGGTTTGATGAATATAAAATATTATTAGATTATAGCATCACAAATGTTGCATCTTTTTACTTATTTTGTATCATTTATAAGGGCTCAAACTATAATTCACTAATCAATTTAACTCTTTTATATAGATCTATTATTGATATTCTTAAACAAATAAAACAAGTCAAATAGTAAGAAAAAAAGTTGATTTATGCTTGACGCCAGAGCGTAGTGCTGATATCATGCTACAACATTCTAGCAACTTCAGATTTTATAACATTGTCTTTTATTAGCTTTTAAGTGTATGTGTAGCTTTTGTATAGCTAGAAGTTTTATTTGATTTTGCCTTTTCTTGCTTCTGAATACTTGTATATAAGCAGGTGACTACTTCATGAATAAGACAGAGAGATTTGCTTTGTGTTTACATCCCTTTCCCTTAGGTTTGTCTATATCCTGACCCTCTCGTCAGGTGGTAGTTCTCCTCTTTCCCCACGTCGATTCTGTAGGTGACGTGTGGAGGAGATGCTACCGGAGAACCCCCAGGTTCTTTGTGCAACATTAGCTCAATTCGTCCCTATGACGGGTAGCGTCCGGTGTCAAGTGGTATCAGAGCTGGTAAGAAGCTGCATCGCCGGAATCCTCAAAGGCCGGTTCTATAAGTCATGATAGAAGACCTACAGAGGGAGATTGCCCAGCTTCAATAAAGGCTGACCATATATGAATAGAGAGAACTAGTGGTGCCGTCACAAGAGGAAGAAAACATCAACCCGTTTCACCAAGAAGGTTCAAGTGACGAAGAAGTAGATAAACGGCCGGTGGGCGGAAAAAACCATAAGGAAACCTCTGATTATGGATCAAAATGGAGTTACCTGAGTTTGATGGCTGAATGGACCCCGATGAATTCATTGGATGCTTACAAACTGTGGAACACATTCTTGGCTTCAGAGAAGTCCCAGCAGATTGAATCGTCAAACTTGTGGCTATCAAACTCAAGCACGCATCATCACTTTGGTGGGAGAACTTGAAAAGATCAAGAAATCGTGAAGGAAGAAGTAAAATCTTGTCATGGCCGAAGATGAAGAAAAAAATGCAGCGCAAATATGTCCCAGAATAGTACAAGCAAGATTTGCATCTCAAATTTACACAACTGCAACAACAAGAGATGAAGGTGGAGGAATACATATCCGAATTTTAGCAGCTGTCTATTAAATTCCATGTGGTAGAACCCGAAGAACACACCGTAGCTCATTTCTTGGGCGGGTTAGAACCCACCATCTCCAATGTGGTGCAATTGCAGCCGTATTGGACTTTTTCAGGATGTTGTCAACCTGTCATTGAAAGTAGAGAAACAACAAGCACAGTTCAAGAAAGCCAACCCCAGGACTGTGGCAATGAACCCTTTAAAAAAAAAGAAACTATCAAGATTAACAAGAATGTGGCCGGACCCAGTCGACAACTGGAAGAACCACCACCTCGAGGGCCACCACGCCCTACTCAGTCACAACCCTCTTTTCCGGCTCTCAAGTGCTTCAAATGCCAAGGATTTGGACACATTGCATCGAACTGTCCAAACCACTGGGTGGTAACTCTTATGGAAGAACCAGAAATTGAAGAGTCCTCCGGTGCCTCCACCGCCCATAATCTTGAGAATTCTACACCTGTAGAGCCAATGTATTTAAAAGGGGACGAGGGAAACTTTCTTGTATTGAGACAATCCTTGGATACACATAAGGGTGATTCCTAGTTGTGACAAAGTATTTTTTCTGGCTCGGTATACAGTTAAATAACATGTGTGTAATGTGATCATAGATAGTGGAAGCTGCGAGAATGTCGTGGCCGTTCTCATGGTGAAAAAATTACAACTTGTCACAACTGATCACCCTAAACCTTATTCCCTTTCATGGATACAGAAGAATGCTGAGGTCTAGGTTAACAAACGATGTCTGGTAGATTTTTCCATCGGCCAATTTAAAGTCCGCGTTTTATGCGATGTAGTTCCTATGGATGCGTGTCATCTTCTATTAGGCCGACCAAGGCAATTCGACAGAAATACTGTACACCACGGAACTGCAAACACTTACGTTTATGCACAATGATCAACAAATTGTGCTATTATCCTCCTTGGTTACGGAAGTAGAAGATTCGTCATCTACTAAACTATTCAACAGGGGTTTGTTCATGCAAGACCTTAGAATTGCTCGGCAAGGCTTTTTCTTGATCCTCATGGAAGAAAACCCATCAGTTCGTGTGTACCCGAAGTGATTCAGCCACTACTCTAGAAGTATGGAGACATTCTCATTCAAGAGTTTCCAGTAGGATTACCCCTCTCCATGATGTACAAAACCACATGGAACTTGTACCCAGTGTCGTTTTGCCCAACCGACCTGCGTATCGGCTCAGGACTGATGAACATATGGAACTACAATGGCAAATTGATGAGCTATTGAACAAGGGTTTTATTAGCACCAGCTCCAGTCCATGTGCATTGACATTCGTTCATTATTAAAATCACAATAAAATATCGTTTCCCCATACCTCGTATAGATGACATTTTTGATCAATTACATTGAGCGGTCATATTTCCTAAAATTTATTTAAGAAGCAGATACCATCAAATACGAGTGCGTCCAGGAGACGAATGGAAAATGGCCTTCAAGACACGAGAAGGCTTGTACGAGTGGACTGTGATGCCATTTGGCATCTCTAACGCTCCTAATACCTTTATGCGACTTATGAACCATGTATATTGACCCATTATGAATAAATGTGTGGTTATCTATTTTGACGATATTCTTGTATGTAGTTCCACCGTGGATGCTCATCTACAGCACCTACAACACGTCTTTGATATTATCTTAGAGCAACGACTATTTTTTAACCCACTGAAGTGCCAATACTTAACGGATAAAACATCTTTCTTGGGGTTCGTCATCTCCTCGCCAGGAATCGAGGCCGACCCAAGAAAAATCAAGGCCATTGTCCAATGGCCCATGCCGTAATCTTTCATCGAAGTTTGCCAATTCCACGGCCTTGCATCGCTCCATGGCTGCACCTATCACCAAACTATTCAAGACTGAACGATTCCAATGGACTCCTTCCACCAACAAAGGGTTCAAACACCTAAAACACGCAGTGTCAATGACACTCGTCCTGATGTTACCTGATTTTAATGAAGTATTTGAGTTAGATTGTGATGCTTCAAATTCTGGAATCAACACTATTCTCAGTCAGAGAGGGCACCCCATTGCATTATTTAGTGAAAAACTTAATGAAGCACGACAAAAATACTCCGACTATGATAAAGAATTTTATTCTATTGTTAGAGCATTACATCATTGGGAGCATTACTTGCTACCCGATGAATTTATCTTATTCACAGACCATGAGGCATTGCGATTTATTAACAGTCAAAAGAAATTAAAAGGCCGACATGCTCCTTGGGTTGAGTATCTTGGTGCCTTCCATTTTGCTCTTAAACATAAGTCTGGTAAAAGTAACCAAGTAGCTGATGCACTTAGTCGACGGCACGTCGTAATCCAAACCTTACAGACGAAGGTAACAATATTAGAACTACTCAAGGAGTTGTACCCGAAAGATCCAGACTTTGGCAGCATTTGGCTCCAGTGTCAAGACGGTCCCTATCAGTTCTATCATAGACAACATGACGATTTGTTTTTTTGAAACTAGTTGTGCATTCCAAAAGGTTCCTTCCGTCTAGCCATCATCAGTGAGTGTCATGAATCGGGGATTGCTGGCGATTTCAAAAGGGACAATACCCTTGCTTTAATCAAGGAAAATTTTTACTGGCCTCTTCTTTCCCGTAATGTGGAATGATTCATTAAAAGATTTTGAGTTTGTGTTACAGCCAAGACGCAGAGCCGAGTCATTTCTGGAAGATGCTATGGAGCAAATTAGGGACCATACTCCAGTTTAGTTCTACTGCCCATCCTCAAATGGATGGACAAATGGATATCGTCAACAGAAGTCTTGGTAACCTCTTATGATGCTTTGTGGGAAAGAATTTGTGATAGTGGGATTTGGTGTTGCCTCAAGTGGAGGTTGCATTTAACAGATCTACTATTCAAGCAATCAGACATAGTCCATTTCAAACAGTTTATGGTAGTAACCCACTATCTCCCTTAGATCTCATTCATCAAGTGCCTTCTAATAGTTATAGCACGGAGGGAGCCCAACGAAGTGAGGAGATAAAACAGATGCATCAGAAAGTGTAAGAAATGATCCACACACATAATAAGAAATGTCAGAATATTGCCAATCGGACCCCAAAAGGCGATGCAGTTCAACGAAGGTGACAATGTATGGATCCAACTCTGAAAGGAGCGGTTCCCTCCTGGCACATTCAATAAATTAAAACCAAAGGCTGACGGTCCATTCCGAATTCTCAAAAGGATTGACGACAATGCTTATCAAATTGAACTATCGGGCGACTACAATGTTTCAGCCACCTTCAACGTAGTGGATCTCTCGCCCTATTACGAACCTGAAGTTCCTCCTACCCCGGTAGCCTGACGTCGGAGCGTAATGCTGATATCTGCTACACCATTCTAGCAACTTCAGATTTTATAGAATAGTCTTTTATTAGCTTTTATGTGTCTGTGTAGCTTTTGTTTAGCTGGAAGTTTTATTTGCTTTTGCTTTTTCTTGCTTCCGCATGCTTGTATATGAGTAGGTGACTAATTCCTGAATAAGACAGAGAGATTTGCTTTGTGTATACATCCCTTTCCATTGGGTTTGTTTGTATCTTGACCGTCTTGTCAGGTGGTGGTCCTCCTCTTTCCCCACGTCGATTCTGTAGGTGGCGTGTGGAGGAGCTACTACCGGAGAACCCCCAGATTCTTCGTGCAGCATCAGCTCAATTTGTCCCTGCGACGGGTAGCGTCCGGTGTCAATGCTTTATAGGATATTGTACAAATTCTCTGATTTTTTTATAGATTATGAAAATCATATTTGGGGTTACAAATGATTTTTCTCAGGTATTACAAAAAAAGGATCAAGACATTATAAATTCCATAACTTTGGATAAATCTTGTAAAGGATTGATTGTGAAATTATATGGGAGCCTCTTTCATGAATGATTACCTAGTTTATTATATTAAAAGATATTTAATAGTATTGGTAACAAAATGATCGTATAATGATTTCAAAATATGAAGACTCAGGATGAAGTTGTAGTTGACATGTAAGAAGAATATGAAGAGTATATGCTCCCTATTAATGTAAGTTTTTCTTTATCATATAATTTATCTATTTAGAATAAACTTAAAAAAAAATCAAAATAAGAGATGTGATTCTAAGCATAGAAGGAAAAAGTTGTTGAGGGTATTTTTAAAATAAATATTTTACACATCATAAGAAAAAAAATCTTGGCTCCGCAACTTAATTGAAGGATTACCAAAGAATGTGATGTTCCGGAGATAAATATTTTAATTTATTTTATGCCACTTAATAGAATAGTAACTATTCCAAATTAATATTAAGGTTAGAATCTAAAGTATCACAATGTTTTTCTTAAACATGTGAGTTAGATATTAAAACACTAATGACGAGTCTTATGTTGTAAAAGGGGTTTTAATTGCAAAAACATAAGCATTTGATGAAAAAGTCATTATTGATTAATGAGCTCAAATTTCCAATAAAAAACATTTTATAGCGAATCTCAAATGTATAGCTTGTTAAAGAAACTGCATCTTTCTAAAAGAAAATTTTCCTTTATAGTCAACTATTATAATTGAACATATAAAACAAATTAAAAATTGCGCAAAGTTTTTAAAAATTATCAATAAAATTTTTTTTCTTACATTTTACAAATTATGTAAAAACTTTGTTATTTATAGTTGTATTAAGATTTTTAAATATACCTGTAAATAATTTCTACAGATTTTTATGAAATTTATTTTTTTTTTTTGGGAAAATTTAGGGCCTAAGCCCATTTCATTCCAATGAGAAAGAATACAAAGATAAAATTAACTACCACCACAACCTTCCAGCAGTAGTTTACAAAACAAAACTATCAGCAATGAGTACTGCATAAGCAAAAACAAAATCTATAACAGATATCAGCTCTAGCTGCTGAAGAAAGAAAGAAACGTACAGAAATAAAAAGAAAAGACCTCAGTTACTTAAAAAAGACCGCACAGCATACCAAAAACAACCAAGAGAATAGATCTGATTGAGCTTCTAAGTCAAAATGCCAGAATATATCATAGGTGCCCCACAGGAAAAGACTCCCAGCCTATGAAATTCCTGGACTCAGATATAATTGAAATAAGAGGAAGCGCTTTTTCCCTGGTTGCCACCGTGGCCCTCCAAGGGAATACCGTAATCGGGAGTGTCATCATCATCCAGGTAGGCTCTCCATTCAATACGTATTCCGTTGCAAGGTCTTGGTAATAGATAGAAAAGTCTTCCAGGTTTAAAAGAAGAAACCTGACAAATTACATAAGTTCCACAAGCTCCCAAGAGTTCTCCCATTTTAAAGCTTTCTCACAGATGTTTTTCTTGATGTTATATATCAGAGTAGTATAACAATTGGCAGTGTTACCAAACCTCCTCCCATTTCTTTCTTTCCTGATATGATATATAGCACAGCATATAAGCACAAAATAAAAGTTTTTTACCTTTCCATTCCCCTTATAATGCACTTTAACCCAATCAAGAACCTGCAAGATGGAAGGCCTGAGAAGGAAGCTTTTCATTCCTGAAATTAATGCAGTGAGAATATTGAAAGTGTAAGAGCACTCAAAGAACAGGTGTGATACAGATTCATTATGAGAGTGACACAAACTGCAAGTACCAGGCACCGAAATGTTTCTAACAAGAAGTGCATCCGCAGTTTTAAAGCCCCCAACAATAGCCAACCATACAAAAACAGAGTGCTTCAGAATATGCCTTTTTGCCCATACCATTTTATACCAAGAGCATGATTCAGTGTCAGAATAGAATTCATCTAGGAATTGTTTATAATTGTAGATTCTCTGATTTTTCCATAGAAGGCAAGGACCCGAAGCCTCAATATTTATGTTTTCAGCTATCATTTTTCTCAGATTCAAAGGAATAGAGTTTGGTAAAGCCCAATTATCACATGTAATAACATCCTTTAAAAGGAGTTCATGGCAGTGTTCAATAACATTATCTCCAAGAAACTCAGTAATAGTAGCATTTTGATACCAATGATCCCAAATAAAGGATATAGGAGAATTCTGGATCACTTTAAAATTAAAACAATGTTTCACATCTGCAGCAGTTTTGCATATGGATCTCCAGATTTTGGATGCCAAATTCGGTGATGGTCTCCAAGGAGATTTGTATTGATAAAGGAGCCATTTAGAAAGAGGCGATTCGCAATTATACATCCTGAAAATAACAGAACAATTATATGCAAATTGCATAGCTGAAATAGATGGAATACCAAGTCCTCCTTTGCTTTTGGGTTTACATATTTTGTCCCACGATACCATATGAAGCTTTTTTACAGTCATGGAGTCACCAAAGAACAAAAACCTAGAGCTTGCTTTTTTGATGTATTTATAAACAGATTTGGGTAATATGGAACCCCTAATCCAGTAAGCTATAGTGTTTTGAATGGTGAATTTTATGTATTGCAATCTGCCTGCAAAAGAAAGAAGGTTGGCCTTCCAACCATTCATTTTCTTGTTAACATTGTCCATTAAAGGCAAAAAATCAGCATGAAATTTATTTAACTTAGTAAATCTCATAATATCATTTTAATTTATCTTAGGTCTAAAGGCTTTTAGTGGCGGTATTCTCTCTCACTTGATTTGCTCAGGTTTAAATTAGAATGAAGTGTAATCCATAATATAGTCTATTTTAAATATCAATGAAATATTTCATCACATTATAAGAATATTATTTGTTTGAGACTAGGTTTTTTTTTTTTTATATAAATACTCCAACTTTCCTACACAATACCATTACAAATATAACCTTAAAAAACATAAGTATTTATAGCTTCTCTTAACTTTAATGATTGATATGACCCCTCCAATCTCCCAAAATCCTAAGTAGAAGCAACGATATCCTATAGCCAAAAATATGAATTCAACCATTGTGCTTTTAGTGTGGGAGGAACTAAACCCCAAACCTAAGTAATATAATCTATTTGGTTTATTTGTTTTATCATTCGTTAGTCAAATCCAAATGCCTTCCTCATGCCTATCATCTAGGTGAAGGTCTCATAGAATTTTCATATTCCCACTTTAAAACCTAGCCATATCCCCTTGCTTCCACTTCCTCAATTCGTATGTAGCTATTGCTAAAGCCTGCGACATCCCTAATTGCCAACTAAACTTTATGAATTCATGGTAGGATTATCTTTTATTTTTTGCTATAGCCTTTTTGTTGGCAGCATACCTAAACCTTTTGGACATCAACACCTCAAAGTGATGGCGTCCACTTCCTTTCATATAATAAGTCTTTTAATGTGGTCTCTTCACATTGGATTTTATAATAAATCACCCTTTATTAATATATAGTATTTCCTCATTTAATAATATGCATGTTTGATAAATCAAGTCTATTCTCATTAGTCTCTTAATTTTCCAACCCTCATTTGGTTGATTTTTCTACTGCTTATATTTTTGGAGATCAATTATTACAATTTTAGTAAAAATCAATGTGTTAAAAAATCAGTTAAAAATCATTGTGATTGGCTTATAAGAGGGATGGTACTGTAATAGTGTCATATTTAATAGGAGACCAAGCTTTTTCTCACATTACCTATTTCATGGGAATAACATATACATTTTTATAAAATTTGCCAAAGAAAATGCTCAAATGCAATAATAAATTACCATCAATTGTGAAGGGGACCCTCACTTTAAACATATATCATACCAAATGTCCAAGTAATTATGGAGACAACCCTATCTTCCTCTTCATTATGCTTTAATCTTTTTTTACTAATGACATAAATTAAGTGTTTTCTATCTAGAATGAATCATGAGCACTTTTTAGTCTTCAACAAGATCCTCAATATATAATTTAGATCATTGTCATAAGATGTTGTTTATTTCTTCATTAATGAAAAATTGTTCCTGTTTACTCATTACATATTATAAATTTTCTTATATTGATAATGACGCTCATGAATTTATCCCTCATCTCATCAATATTGTCAAGAGATACCTGCCACTAGATGTTAATTCCTATACAAAAATTATTCTTCAACCTCCATTACATTTATATCTTTAAGACATCTCATATATCACTCTATCTTCTAAGGCTACTAAAAGTCAATAAAGACTCTAGTATATTCATAACTTTGATACTCTAGATGCACTTCAGCATTAACATGCTCAATAAGATAAAAATTAGCTTAGTATTCCTAGTATTTTTCCTATATCTAATGATGTTACTCCCTCAGAAAAATCTAATTTATGATAACTCAATATTAGTATGCTTCATAAGAGGGGCAAAAAGAATTTTCATTTGAAAATCTCCCATATTTCTAAATCCTCTTCCAAATCTATTCAATTTTTATGATTTTTCTAGTTTAGAAATATAATATTGCTAAATTTTCCTTCTAAATTGTTTTTCTTTGTATTTTAACTAATGTCCTACTTTCAAAATTTTCATTTCAATTAATCATAATGATTTTTCTTAAAAATTTGTTTACTTGTTAAATAGTATGTTAATAATTTTGTATTACTAAGCTTAATTTTTTTGATATTTAGTCAAAAATTTATATTAGCATTAGATGATTAAGTTGATTTAAGTTAAAGGCCGGATTAGCTCTATTTCATTTATTCTTTAAATTTTGAAAATCTTATAACCAATCAAGTTAAGTTAAATTATTTATATCAAATACTAATAATGAATCGACTACTTTTTCCAAGTCAGTCATTTTACACTTTACTATGGTTTCCCTAGCGACCTCTTTTATCCATACATTTCTGATCTTCTTACAACAACATGTTCGTAGTTCCTTAGGAAATATTTTCATCAGCATCATGGAAATTCCTTATATGTCCCTCCAATTTTTGTTTTCCCTTCAGTCAACCTCTAGCCGGCTAGGGTTAGTTTCTCTTCTAATTTTTTTTATTGCATGATTTCATCTATTTCTTCCCTTGTATCCTTTAGAATCTATGGTTTTTGTTACTTAAATGTCGGTAATAATAGTTTGCTTACCGACCCAAAATTTATAACTGGTAAAATAAATCTAAATTAATAAAATTTGTTCTATCTAGTTCTTCAGCATATGTTTCTTTCCTAGAAGTTCAAGCCGCCACCAATTATAAGTTTAAAGCTTTATGTATTTTGGAGGAAGAAATATAAGCTTAGGTTGCACCTTTCGAGTTAGCATTGGTGGAAAAATTCACTATTAGGAGACCTAAATTGGATCTCATCCGTAATTTCTTTTTTCAAACTTAAGCTCTCTGATGAATTTTCAATCACGTTGTAAGACCCTAGACATGTGCTTATTAAACTATTTATGGATTTGGATTACTATTAGGTTTTTTTCCATAGATTTTATTATATTTATAATTTTCATATGAAATTAATCAAATGGTCTCCTGATTTTGATATATTTGTGGAAACAACTATCATTCCTATTTGAATTCTTCTCTTATTAGAGACTACATCTTCTTTTCACTTAGAATTTTACATGGCATGGGATAATGCAATGGCCAATGGAACCAGGCTGTCAATTGCTAAAGTGCTTGTTGAACTTGATATGACCAAATAATACCATAACAAAGCATGTCTTGGCAAAAAAAAAGGAAGGATATATGCAGAAAGTCATCATGGATGACTTTCCTTAATTTTTTTATTATAACAAAACTTTAGAACATATTAAAGCTAAATGCTTTTTTGTTTAACTTCCTTTTAAGGAAGCAAAAAAGTTATGAAACCTCTAATGGTTATGGTTCAATCTAAAGCTAATACATCTACTTGAAAAGTAAATGCATGAATTGATATTAAATTTAATGAATCCAACAGACCTTCTTATTTGAACCCTCTTGATAAGTACTTTCCTATTGTTTTTGATATTGAGTCCCTTGATTTTTTAAAGGTGTTAGCACTTCTCTAAATAGTGTTGCCAATGTCATTTCTATCCATGTTGATCAAATATGTAATCATGTGGATCCTATTGGTGGTTGGGCACACCATAATTTTTAATTTTGATATCTCTAATGCTTATAATAACATTAATGGATCTTTTATTTTTAATAGGATTCATCTTTTTGTTTTGATGACAAGTTTGTTAGATTAATCAAGATTATTATGGAAAATATCTAGTTATTTATCATTATTAATGGTAAATATAAAGGCTTTTTAAAAGCTCCTTAGGGGTTAGGCAGGAAGATCCATTATCCCTTGCTTTTTACATTATTGCTATTAAATATTTTTCAAGATCGAGGTCTATTGCATTATTCTTCTTCTTATAAAAAAGTTACTTATAACAATCCTAGGGGATCAAATATTTCTCATCTATGCTTTGATGATGACATTATTTTTTTTTGTGATGGGGCTCTAGTAGCATAAAAAGAATAAAAAAATTGCTTTATATTTTTTGAAAATGATAGTGGATTAATATTTAAAAAATCCAGCTGCACTTATATTATTTATAAAGACATGAAGATGGATCAATCCAAAAAGATTAGTAGGATTACTACTTTTATAGGGAAATCTCTTCCCATATATTACCTTGGTACTCATATGCACATAATTCATAAAAAGACCTTATTTGTTAACATGTTTTCAAGTATTAATTTAAAACTTTTTTACTTTGGAATATAAATTCTTTTTTATGTGGTCTAGAATTATGTTGATCAAGAGTGCCATGTGTTCAATGCCTATATATCTGTTGAAAATGATTAACCTCCTGTTGAGGTTTATATTAGATTGAATAAATTAATAAAATAATTAAATTTTTTGGGGCTCCTGCTCAAACCCTAAAAAAGATTCATTAGTCTAGCGGGTTTGCTTGTTGTGGTTTGAAGGAGGGTGGTTTAAGTTGAATATGTTGAAACTCGTTCAATATGAATTAGGATGTTAAGCCTAATTAAATGTTCCACGGCTAACCAAGAAGGGGGGGGGGGGGGGGGAGAATTAGTAATTAAAAAATTTTATCCCTCTTTTTAAAGTTGAAAGGAAATGAAAATTTAATTAGTGAGCTTTTCTAGAAAATGTTTTTCAACCATAATGTTTAAGTACAAAAAGTAAAAATGCAGCAGAAAATAAAAAACAACAAAATTTATAGTGGTTCGGTCAAAACTAGACCTACATCCGCTCCCTAGAGGCACCCTCCAAGTATTGCACTAATACCACTAGTGACTCTCTTTTAGCACCCTCAGGAAGGCGGAGAAGCCTTTACAAACTCTTTTCACCACTACCCGGTGCGATAGAGAACCGTCATCCTTTCACACTCCCCCTATGTCGGCAGAGAATCGTTCGTCCTTTCACACTATCCCCAGTGTAGGTAGAGTACCGTCCATCCTTTCACACTCCCCAATGTCGGCAGAGAACCGTCATCCTTTCACACTCTCCCGGTGTAGGCAAAGAACCCTTTGTCCTTTCATACTTTCCTAGTGTGGGCAGAGAACCCGCGGCTGTTCACACTTTCCAAGTGTCGACAGAGAACCGAATCTCCTTGAAGATTGTCTTCACAAGTCGAATCTAAAAGAAAAGAGAGAAGAGTGAAGTAATCTCAAACTTAAAAGTAGAAACTCTTACACTTGAGTACCAAGTCAAACCTTCACACTCCAATGGGAAGAAATCTCTTTCAAATGCTCTCTCATACTCTCTCCTTGACTCTCTTCTCAATAGGCACGAAGATCAGTAAGCAAAAAGATCAAGTGTAAGTTTAGAATGGCCTATTTATGGAAGAGACAAGAAAAACCGTCCAAAAATGACAAATTTCAAGTTATTATGCACAGGATCGTCCCATACGATCTGAGATCGTCCCGGACGATTTTACTTATCAGCCTTGGAAATAATCTCTATGTATATGTGTACAAAGTCACTTCGTACACATTGATCGTCCCGTACGAACTAAGTTCGTCCGGTACGAATGGTTATCGCAAGTTGGGTTCCCAAAAATTGCAGAATGTAATTAGAAAACTGTCAAAGTCGGTTCCATCATCCTTAGACGAAAATAGTTCATACGGATGAAATTTTTACGGAGCCCAAGTCGTCCCGGGTTAAAGATATTTCATCCTGGACGATCAGGACTTAAAAATATTTCTTTGCAGTTCCTGTTCATTCCATTTGCTCTTACGAGGAGATAACTGCTCAGATCGTCCTGTACAAACGAAGTTCATCCCGTACGATCAGTACAAAAATTTTAAGATCTTCTTAAGTGTGTTTGTATGTTTTTATTTACTGAATTACAATCACTCCCTCTCAATTCAAATAATATTTACAAGCTTCAAAATTACAAAGAATTTCATGCTGAATTTGATTTGAAGTCTTCGTGGTTGAGTGTTTGATTTTCCTTAAATGTTAGTACACACAAGAGCAAAAACAAATTTTTCATAAAGTGTTAGGAGATAACTACACATAAAACAATAATATTTAGAATCATCAAAACTATATAAGTTGCAAGAATGTAAAACATGCAAATATCAACTCTCTTAACAATCTCCCCCTTTTTGATGATGGCAAAATAATTATTGTTTATAGGATTTTAAATTCTAAGAATCACCTAAACTCCCCCTGAATTGATGAACTCATGAAAATAAGGAGGCAATTTGAACAAAAAAAAAATTTATTTTTCAAAATTTTCAACACAAAAAATACAAAAACAACAAACACGAAAAAATACGAACAAAACACAAGTTACAAGAATAAGACAAATAATTTCTTCCCCTTTTTGACAACAATAAAAAGTGAAGAAGAAATAAGACCAGAAATGTAAGTAATCATATGAAATTCATTTGATAATTTAACCTTGAAAGTAATTGATATAAGGTATGCAAATAAAATTAAAATATTAGGCAAATCATACAAATTCATAGAATTTAAGAAGTGATATAATATTAAAACTAAGAAGAATTTATCAAAGATATGAGTCAATTTAGACATTTAGATAAAAAAACCATTGCAATAAGGATGAATAATAAAATTGTATATTTCAAATTTCAATTAAAAATATAAATAAACATAAGATCAATTTGAATTAAGAGATTAAAAGAGTCTGAAAAGAAATAACTACCACATGTGACGCTTTGCGCATCTTTTTCAAATATTTGGCACATTTTTGTGCATCTTTTTTACTTTGGGCACATTTTGTGCCTCTTTTTCACATTGCAAATTTTTGCGCATTCCTTTTGATTTTTGTACATTTGTACAATTTTCAAGAGTAATTAAATTCTTTCCAAAATCAATAATCTAAAATTTCAAATTTTTCTAAGTGCATAAATATTATTTAAAAAATGAAATATAAAATAAAAAAACATCTAAATTGCAATAATAATATTAAAAATAATGCAGTCTAAATGAAAGACATGAAATTGAATATTCTAATAATATCAAGTTATAAGCATTACTTAAATCTAGAATAATTAGATTTTCTAATGAATTTAATTTTAACTTACAATTTAGGTTAAAGCACAATTAAGATTAAAAATTTAATGATATTCATAAAGACCAACACACATTTCAACACAAATTCAAATCAAAACACAAGAATTTATATTGATATCATTTTGAAGATACTACAATGAAACATTAAGATATCAATACAAACTAAAACATTTGAAATAAAAAAGGAGATACATCAAACAACAACTAAAAACAAACAAAAACTAACACATAACAAAAATACATAACATCAACTACATCTATCACTGAGGACCCTGATCTGGAGGAGGAGGAGGAGGAGGAACACCACCAAAGAAGTTATAGTATGAACTTAATAACATCACATTGGTGCTAATTTCATTCATTTGCTCTTTTATGTAACCAATGTCACTTTGCTGTTACTGAAATTGAGTCTCAACATGATCAAAGCGTTGATTAAAATGAGTCTCTAGTCTATCAAATATTTCAACCAAATTCAGATATTTGGTTCATTAGCAGGTGCAGGTGCTCCTTCCGGCACTTCTTCTAAATCACTAATGACATGAGATTTACCTTTTTCTTCCTTGAAGATCTCTCTAAATGATGCATCATTGTAGTAGAGCGGTTCTTCATACTCTTGATCAGAATGAACTATGTTGTATTTCTTCTCCAAAACATAAGTAACTAGATGTCCTAATGCAATGTTCCTCTTTCTTTTTTGATATGCATGGCCAATTTCAGAAAGCCCATAAAGGTAGTCAAGGACAAGTTGGGCTTCATCTATAGGCTTTTTGCTCATGATTAGGAAAGTCACTATGGAAAGAAGAGGGGTAATATTGACTCTATCACTAGCTTTTGGAATTATTGAAGTTCTAAGAATATGCTGGATGATACGTTCATTTTTGAGAAGACCAGAAACTCTAGCCACATGTTTATCTATATTATTTCATCTAATCACCCTATTGATTTCATACCATTTATATTCATTATTTGTGATTAAAGTGTGGGCTCTCTCTCCTTCAGTCCTTAAATTTAAAAATGCTCCTAAGTCATGCTTAGGGATTTCTACATTTTGTTTAAAATTAAAAGAGCGGACAGTGGAGTGATTAGAATTGAAAGTCATGTTTGCTAAAAAGTAGTGAAAAGTCTCTTTGTTGTAGAGGTGGATAAGGGTGAGAATGAAACCGAATTTAGTGGAAGCAAATAAGTGCATTAACTGAAAGGTAATTTTATCTATAATTAAAATTCTAGAAGGATGATTTTAGCAGAAGCAAACCTAGGAAAAGAGTCCTCATTTGCTTTGGACAAGAAGTTCTCGGATGTATTCCTATGAAGTTTCTTTGCTAGAACCTTTTGACGCTTCCTAGAACTTGCCATTGAAGAGATCTAGACAATGAAAGGGTTTGAAAGTGATGTTTAGAAGTGTGATTGTTGAGTTAGAAAGCCCTCTTATTTCAATAAAACGATACTTTCGTACCGGACGAAATTTTTCATTCGTCATATACAAAATATTTTCGTACAAATGATCGAGTTCGTCCAAAATGAAATGGCTTTTCGTAATCAACATAACTTACGATGCATCCTTTCATACAGACTTTGGACTGGTCCAATCGTACAGACCAACACGTGTTCGTCCCGGGCGATCAGAACTTATGATCATTTTAATGGCAGTTAAAATTGTCCCCTACATCAAACCGCCACATGTTCGTCCAGACGAACTAAAGGTACGTACAGACGAAGTTCAAATTAAAAAAACCACCTTATGCATTCAATTATTTTAGCCATTTGGTGTGTTGTTTCAAAAATATTTCGTCCCGGACGATCGTGATGATCGTACAAACGAAGTGAAATTAAAAAATGAAAAACTGCACGAATCAGTTCCAAAATCTGATAGTTTCACGCACTTACACACATCGTCCCGTACAAAATATTTTCATCCCGGATGATCTACACTCAAAATTTTTGAATTTTGTATTTTAATCAAAATAAACACATAAAACACAGAAAAATACAATGAACAACGAAAATGTACAGACTCTAAATAAAAATAACATAAAAACAAATATAAAAACACACAAAATCACAAAAAACATAAACTATGAAAACAAACATCAATGTTGCAAAAACATTTTTATCTAAGCATTCAAATCATCAAACCAAGCCTTGTTCTTAATACACTTAAAGTATCAAAGGCTAAAGGTTTTGTAAAAATTCTTCAAGTTTATTTTTAGCAGAAACATGTGTGAGTTCAATTTCTCTTTTGGATACATGATCCCTTATGAAATGATGCCTTATGTCTATATGTTTGGTTCTTGAATGTTGAATATGATTTTGGAAATGCAAATAGCACAAGTATTATCATAATAAATTGGATAGTGCCTATAGTTAATCCTAAATCAATCAACTATTATTTCAACCAAAGTACTTGTGCCACAACTTCCTGAAGCAATGTATTCAGCTTCTGTGGTAGATAGGACTACTGAATTTTATTTTCTACTAGTCCAAGACACTAAAGAATTTTTAATAAATTTACATGTTCTAGAAGTGCTTTTTCTATCCACCCTACAACCTACAAAGTTAGAATCTGAATAACCAATTATTTCATAAGAAGTGCTAAACTTAGGATACCAAATTCCTAAGTTTTGAGTTCCTAACAGATATCTTAAAATCCTTTTCACTACTATCAAATGTGATTCTTTTGGATCTGATTGAAATCTAGCACACAAGAAAACACTAAAAATGATATCGGGTCGGCTAGCAGTCAAGTAAAATAAAGATCTAATTATCCCTCTAATTTTCTTTTGATCAACAAATTTTTCCTTTGGGTCCTTATCCAACTGAACTGAGGAACTCATTGGTGTACTAACAGGTTTAACATTGTCCATTTTATACTTTTTGAGGATGTCCTTAAGATATTTAGACACACTAAGAAACATATCCTCCTCAATTTGCTTAATGCTAAAGCCTAGAAAGTAACTTAAATCTCCCATTAAACTCATCTCAAATTCACTAATTGTTTTAGAAAATTCATCACAAAGATTTTTATTTGAAGATCCAAAAATGATGTCATCCACATAAATTTGTACAATGAGTATATCTTTCCCAAATTTCTTCAAAAAGAGTGCTGTATCTACACTTCCTTTTTCAATTGATCTTTCAAGTAGGAAAGTGCTCAACCTCTAATACCATGCCCTATGTGTCTGTTTCAATCCATATAATACCTTTTTCAACTTAAAAAAATGATTTGGGTATTTAGAATTTTCAAATCCAGGTGGTTGTTCTATGAAAACATCTTCTTGAATTACCCCATTTAAAAAGGCACTTTTTACATCCATTTGAAATAATTTAAATCCTCTAAAACAGGCAAAGGCTAACAAAACTCTAATTGCTTCAAGTCTAGCTACAGGGGCAAAAGTCTCCTCAAAATCAATCCCTTCAATCTGATTATACCCCTTAGCAACTAATCTAGCCTTATTTTTATAGAGCCCAAGTCATCCCGGGACGAAGATATTTTGTCCTAGACAATCAGGACTTAGAAAAATTTCTTTGCAGTTCCTGTTAATTCCATTTGCTCTTACGAGGAGATAACTGCTCAGATCGTCCCGTACGATCAGTACAAAAATTTTAAGATCTCCTTAAGTCTGTGTGTATGTTTTTATTCACTCAATTACAATCACTCCGTCTGAATTCAAATATTATTTACAAGCCTCAAAATTACAAATAATTTCATGCTGAATTTGATTTGAAGTCTTCATGGTTGAGAGTTTGATTTTTATGAAATGTGAGTACACACAAGATCAAAAACAAATTTTCCATAAAGTGTTAGGAGATAACTACACATAAAACAATAATATTTGGAATCATCAAAACTATGCAAGTTGCAAGAATGTAAAACATGCAAATAGCAACTCTCTTAACAGAATATATAATTCTGACACGGATAAAGGTTTTTTAAAATAAACTATGGTGGGAATTTAGATCAAATGCATCCATTTGAGAAAAATTTATGCACTACAAATACTATAACAATATTCATCCTACTCTTTGTTACTTAAAAAATGGTCAATCTCTTGGTTCGAATAGGTTATCTAAAATTAATGGCTTGATGAGTCGATCCTTCATTGTGGATTGAGAAATGGTTCTTCATAGGTTTGGCATGATGATTGGATAGGTTTTGGGTCTCAAGAATCTTATGTTAACACTCATTCTACCTCCTAATTTAAGGTGTTTATTTTATTAAGGGTGATAAGTGGTGTCAAGATCTTATATTAACTTATGTTCCTCAGAATATTATTGATATTATTAGTTAAATTCATGTTTGCTCTTATACTTTTCTAAATGATATTCCTTTAGGTAAGTTTTCTAGAAATGGCGAATTTTGTTTTAAAAAGGTATGGCACTTGTTTAGTTATAAAAATGATATTAGTTGTATTTTGATAAAGTTTGGAATTTAGCCACTCCATTTACATTCTTTGCCTTATGTTGGAAAATTTTAAAGGGTTTTATATCTACTGATAATAGACTTCAAGATAAAGGAATATTTTTGTCTTTAAATGTCAATGTTGCTATCAAATTGAAATAATTAATTATGTTTTTTTGGATGATCCTATTCCTTCCATGGTGTGGTCTAAATTGGAAAAGGATAAGGAATCATAGTTCTTGATAATAACAATATAATTTATACATTTTTGGCGCCTTGGTTTCTCAAGAAACCCAAGGTTTATATTCTCTTTGTTGTTTCTTAGGTTGCTTTTTGGCTACCCTGGTCGGAAAGGAAAATAATGTAAGAATAACAACAATAAAATGAGTTCTTCTAGGATCATCAATGGTCTAAAATACAAAGTACAACCCCTTTTTTCTACCATAGTTTAACTCATAAGCATTTTAGTGGTAAAGCCTCTTGGATTTTGTAGTTTTATAGAAATAGACTCATCTTTGAAATTTTTAGCATGCATAAAATATTGAACAACCGAAAACCACAAGCTGATGAATTTAAACTATATATTTATGGTTATATAACTAATGGTGGTGATGGTTGTGCTGGCGTCATTAGGAATCATCTAGGTGAATTTATATATGGTTTTTCCTCTAGAATTATCAATGGTAATGTTTTGTATGGTGATGTACACTTTTTAAGGAGCTTTTGTTAGGCATTGAGAAGAACATTTTTAATTTTTGGATTTAATCTTATTCTAAATTGTTAGTAACCTTAGTCACCACTCATTAATGCCTACCTGCTAATTTGTTTTATTTGTTTGAAAAAAAATTACTTTTCTTCATAACGCTAATTTCAAAATTTCTCATATTCGGAGAGTGGGCACTATATGAGCTAACTGGTTGGTTAAGGTGCTAAGATCCATAGCACAATGTAATTTAACATAGACTCTAACCCTGGTCTACTAAAAGGCAAAAAATGGCTTGATAAATTGGGTATTCCTTACATGAGAAAATAATTTTGTTTTACTTGTTTTATGCACTAGGTGTTTTCTTGGCATATGTTAGCTTTTTATTTTTTTCTGCAGGTTCATTAGTAGCAGTGGTGGTGTTAGTTATTTATGCTGGTTGGGGATTCCATCTCAGAATTAATTTTTACTTCATGGTGTGGTGCTACTGGGAAGTTCAACTATGGTGGTGGACTATTTTGGTTAATTTGGACCTTTTCTATTTAGTATTCTTGTCATTAGGTAATGGGTTATTGGGAGTTCTTGGTTAGTAGTACTTGTTGAATTTTTTTTTAATGTTTATGTTGCATTATTTCATCGGGTTTTCATATAATTATATCATCTGTGGCTGCTACTATTTTTTTTTCTTCCTTGTAAATGCCTCCGTGCCCAATTTTTTTGTAATGGTTTGTCTTATAACTATTTTCTTATTGCATTATCTATTATGTGTCTTTGGAAGGATTATATGGGCTTTGATTACAATTATTTTTCTAATGTTTTAAAATTTTCCCTTATTGCAAGCCTCTCCAGTTGGCCTTACCTTATTTGTTTATGTAGTATGTTGGTGGTAGGTTATTGTGGTGGTTTTGTGGCATTGGTTGCCTGTTTTCTTTATGGTGGTTTATAATTTGGTAAATTTGCTCTATCTTTGTCAAGTGATTAGTGGCATTCTTGATTGTGATTTTATCAGTGATTATGGTTTGGAGAATGATCATCAGTTATATATTGATAGTTTTAGTGTTTTTCTGAGGGGGTTGTCTTGGTAACATTTTATGTTTATGAAAGATCAATGTTTTTATGCTACACCTATCCGAGCCTCCATTTTTCCTTCTATTCCACTTTTTTCTCTTAGCTAATGTCATTTTGGTTAATGTCATCTTTATTTGGTTCGTCTTTCTTGGTTAATTTGGTTTTTGTTGGGGGGCTATGGTATATTGCCAAATATTTTATATGGTTGGTTTGGCTACTATCCAGCAATATCTTGTATAAGTTCTTGACTCTCTATTGATGGTTGATACTTAATACAACTAGATACACCATTTGCTTGTTATCCAAGTCAACTATGACTTAATAACACTCAAGGAAATAATTAAAAAATGAATATTTCATATTAGGATGTGATATTTATTGACAAGCCTTCAATGATGATGGAAAATGCATGATAATTAAGAACTTAATGATACATCACTTGATGTTCTAACTCTTTAAAAATGTCTCCATGAGATCAAACAAAATTATAAGAAAAGGAAAAGTAGGGATCTAATTCATATGAATCCAAGTCAAATCTTTTTATTCTTCAAACTAGGGGTGTCAAAATGTGTATACGAGTCTGGTTTGGGGCGATCTTCAAATTGATTCAAGTCCAATTCAGCTACACTTTCAAAAGCACATTCTCATCTTTTGCATTTTTCTCTGGTGAAACCTCTTTTCCTTACCTTGCTTAGCTTTTCCCGAGGTGTTTTTTTTAAGGTTTCTCCTTCGATCATTTTGTTGGGGCTAGAGTGATCGTCTTCCTAGGGCCGTTGCATCCTTAGGTCTTTTTTCATGTTCATATCATTGATGGCTACATCAGCTAACCCGTGGGGTTCTCCTCTTGTTGTTCCTCTCTCAGCTAAACCAGGTTTTCTTGCTCTTTCGGATGGTGAGAAACCTTCATTTTTGAGTTCTTTTAAGGATGTGGTCGTTGGCTTTTCCGATTCAAAGATTGATGGTTTTGCTTTCAAGAAATACTCTATGAAAGGTTTTCCTGCAATTTTGTTTTCTGATGAAGATGTTGTTCGTCTTACTGCTCCTTACTAGTTTACTAGTGTTGGTAAATTTTCTTTAATGCGTCCTAACTTATATTCGATTCATGGTTTTTTTCGGGTCTTAAAACTGCTTGAGAATTTTTCTGTTGGTCTGTTAGTTCCACGGCATGTTGCAATTCAACTATCGAACGATCTTGATTATAGTCATATTTTTTCACACAGATCTTACTATATTGCTAATTGTTAGATAAGATTGTTAAAATGGACACCCTATTTTGATATCAAGGGGAATCTCCTATTGTCCCGATATGGCTGTCATTTCCTAATATTCATCTGCATTTCTTTAATCAACATGTTCTTCATGCTTTAGGTTCTATTTTTGGGAGGCCCTTGCAAACCAATCAAGCTACGGCCTCTAGATCTGGACCTTCGGTTGCTAGAATTCTCGTCAAAATTGATATATTTAAAAAGCATCCTAAAGAAGTCTGGCTAGGTTCTAAAAATCTGGGTTACTTACAAAAGGTGGAGTTTGAGAATGTTCCTGATAACTGTAACCATCGTAGAATACATGGTCACTCTTTCAAGGAATGTTTTATTGCTCATCCTTAGTTAAAAAATAAACAAAATGAACCTAAGGTTACACCTTTATATTCTGATAGTGGCGAAGTGGGGGAACCAGCTCTTAATCAGCTAGGTACGATGGAGCATTTAGATGCTAACATGGACAAGGAATCGGATGTTGAAGTTACTATAGGCAATAAGAATAATTTAGAGAATAATGTTCAGGAAGCAATTTAAGAGGATATTCAGGGCGAGGCACTTGAAAATTGTCACATGAAGGATACTCCTACTGAGAGTGACAATAATGATCCAAAGAAGGTTCTTTTGGAAAGAAGGGATATGAATGATATCTGCAACAAGGATGTTGGTAATAATGAATATAGTAACATCAATAATATTAGGGAAGAGGATGTAAGAGAAGGGGAGGTTTTACCTAAAACTACAGTTTCCTCTAGCATCAATGTTTCCAAAAATGATCATTATCAATCCAACTTGCATAAGTCCGCTCCGGAATCTGGTTCTTGTACAAAAATTTTGAACAATGGTTTTAATATAGTCACTAGCTCAAAAAAGAGCAAAAATATCAAAGCTACTCTAGGCTCTACTCCTAGAGTGGCTGGATCTTCAAATTTGACAAAGAAGTTTTCTAATGTTTAGTTCCCTTATCTGGAATATTAGGGGGGGGGGGGGGGGGTGTAGGTGGCTCTATCTCTAGTGATAGAATGTGAAATCTCTGTAGGATTCATAACATTTCTATGTTGATTTTAATTGAGCCTTTAATTTCTGTTGAAAAACTTGATGCTACTCATAAGTACCTTTGTTTTAATATGGATTTTGCTCATTGCACTAAAAAATCTAGATTTTTTGGTATAGCACCATTAAAATTGATAGTATTTAGGACAATGCTCAATCGATTCATACTTTAATTGAGTTTATGAATCTTATTTTCTTTTTTTCTTTTGTTTTTGTTGCTTGTAATCGTCAAGGCAGGTTTCCCCTTTGGGACAACCTGCGGATTTTTGCTAAGGCTATTGACAAACCATGGTTCATTCGTGGTGATTTTAATATAATTACCAATTCTAATGAAATAATTGGGGGTTGTTTTCCCAATGCCTTGACCATGGAAGATTTCAATAATATGATTTTAGATTGTAACTTGCATGATATTGGTTTTTCTGGTGACGCTTTTACTTGGAATAGAGGTACTATGTGGCAAAGATTGGATAAAATTCTTTTCAATGATGAGTGGCTCAATAAGTTTCCCTTATCTCATATTGAGCGCCTTACTAAAACCTTGTCCGATCATTCACCTTTACTGTTGAATATGAATTTACCTAGCGCTAATTTGTATTCTAACTTTCGTTTCAAGAATATGTGGTTGCTGCATAATGATTTTTTCATGGTTTTGGATTATAATTGGTCTGCCCATTTATATGCTGATGATAAAATTATTGGGATGCATAGGCTTTGTATGAAACTCAAAAGGCACGAACAAATGCTTAGATGGTGGAATTAAGTAGTTTTTAAAAATATTTTTGCTAATATTACTAAGGCTGAAAATGATATTAATGTCTTAGAAATGGCTTATATCATGGACCATTTTGATATGAATCTTTCTAAGCTAAGTGAGGCCAAATTGGTTCTTTTTAAGTTATAAGAGAAGGAAGAGGCTTATTGGAAACAAAAAGCGGCTTCTAAATTCTTATCTGAAGGTGACAGAAACACCTAATTTTTTCATACTATTGCAAATCATAAGAAGGTTTCTAGACACATTCACAAAATTAACCATCTGAATGGCATGGTTCTTAATACCCCTGATATTATTTAAGGCTCTAGTGTTGATTACTTTTTTTTAATATATTTAACAAGGATTTCAGTCCTTAGCTTAATATTGATACTTCTCTTATTCCCCGTCTTATTGATGATAATGACAACTATATATTAACTGCTACCCCTTCTAAAAAGGAAATTTGGGATACTACTAATAAGATGAATTCAGATTCAGCTGCTGGTGTGGATGGTTTTACTACTAAATTTTTTCAACATTCCAAGAACATTATTAAAAAATATTTGGTGGAAGCTGTTCTTGATTTTTTTGGGTAACCCTTACCTGAAATATTTTTCTAACAAAACTATTGTTCTTGTTCGTAAAAGAGAAGCTATTAACTATTGGGATGACTTTAGGCCTATCAGTTTATGCTCTTTCTTTTATAAATTAATTTCTAAAATTATTATGGGGAGATTGTCTTTAATGTTGCATAAAATTATTTCTTCTAGGCAAACTGGTTTTGTTAAGGGTCGTGCTATCTTTGATAATATTCTGCTTGCTCAAGAATTAGTGCATGATATTCACAAATCCATTTCGGGTGGCAACATGGTTATTAAGATAGACATTACCAAAGCTTCAGATAATCTTAACTAGGATTTTCTGTGTACTATTCTTTCTCTTTTCAATTTTTTTGAGTTTTTTATTAATCCGGTGAAGAATAGTACTAATAATTGTTATTTTTTAGTTAGGGTATCCTTCTCTTTTTATAATTGCTATTGAATATCTTTCAAGAGCTTTGGAGAAATTTTATGCTCGTCATCCTTCTATCAATTTTTCTACTTATGGAGGTTTTTCTATTTCTCATCTTAGTTTTGCGGATGATTTTATTATCTTTACGAATGGTTCTATTAAAATTCTTAATATACTATTTAAATGTCTAGAGCACTTTTAACTTCTAAGCAATTTAATGATTAACAATAGTAAAAGTGGCTTTATTACAACTAAGTCAATAATTTCTCAACAAATTGCTAGAATTCATGCTAAATTTTGTATTTCTCACATTAATTTGCCTTTCACTTATCTGGGTACTCCTATTTACAAGGGTAAGAGGAAGTCTCATCTTTTTGATGGAATCATTTTGGCTTTGAGCAAAAAACTTAACCATTGGGCTTTCAACTTCTTATCTTTTGGTGGGAGACTTTTTTATTTAAAAGTGTTCTTTCTGCTCTTCCTATTTATCTGCTTCATACATTAAATCCTACTATTTCTATGTGCAAAAAGATTGAGAAGATGATTAACAAGTTTTTTTGGGGGGCTAAAAATGGTAAAGGTGCTATTCTTTGGGCCTCATAGACGAAGTGTTTTGGTAGTTTGGAGGAAGGTGACCTGGGCTGTAAGAATTTGTTGGACATGAGTAAAGCTTTTTCTTATAAACTTTGGTTCAACTTTAGATCAAAGAAGAGTTTATGCCCTAATTTCTTACATAGCAAATATTGTTGTATTAAGAATCGTATGGTTTGTATCCCTTAAAAGGGAGACTCCTCCACTTGGAAGAGGCTTTGTAGCATCAATTATGATATGGAGGAGGTCATTCAATGGGGTATTGGTAGTGGTGATGTGCTTTTCTGGCAAGACCAATGGATGGAAATTACTCTATTGATAATTTTCTCAACACTATATCTATTTCTACTTTATTAGTTAAAAGCTTCTTTATTAATGGGAATTGGAATATTGAGACGTTGAAGGACATTGTTCCTGATTTTATTATAAACATCATTATTAATATTCATTTGCAAATTGACAAATAGGATTGTATTCTTTTTAATAAGTCCCATGATGGTAATTTTGCTTTGAAATGAGCTGGGCACTTAATTAAAGAGAATAGACCTCATAATCCACTCTTCTTTGCTATTTAGCACAACTCCATACCCATTTCTTTCGCTATTCGTACTTGGAGAGTGATTAACAACTATATTCTTGTTGATATTATTCTTAAGAAAAAAGTTTTTCACATTGTTTCTAAATGCAACTATTGTCATCATATTGAAACTCTTAACAATGTCTTGGCGAATGGGCCAATTACGGTTAGAGTTTGGATTCATTTTGAAGAGATTTTTACTTTAAATTTTATTCACGATTACAAGAACATTATTGACATTCTAAAATGTTGGTTTGTTAATTCTAAAGGTCATATTAGGAATAGTCTCACCACTACCATTTCTTGATTCCTTTTGAAGAGTAGGAATGAAGCTAAGCATGAAGGGATCAAAATGAATGTTAAACATATCATTCTTAGTATTTGTGATAAAATCAAATTGCTTTACATCGCCAATCTCATTAAATCTGAAAATTTCAATGGTCGTTACAAGGTTGCTTCTCACTTTGGCATTTTTAACATTACGACTAACAAAGGTAGAAAGGATAGGATCATTAGTTGGCTCAAACCGGATATTGATTGGGTCAAGCTTAACATGGATGGTTTTTATGATGGGAAGGTGGTATGTTGTGGTGGCATTCTGAGAAATCATTGTTGTAAAGTGATTAAATGTTTTGCTGGCCCTGTTTCGGTTAATGCAACTTTTATGGCTGAGCTTTAAGGCCTTAGTTATAGTATAAAGTTATGTATTAAGTTAGGTATTACAAATTTTTGAACTGAGGTTGATGTTATGCTTATTATATACTACTTCAATTGCTCTCATTTATTTAATGCTAAAAATTTATACCTGGTTAGACAGATTAAACAAGGTCTGTCATGCATTAATTTTAAAATCTCATACATTTATGGTAAAAGTAATGGGTGTGTTGATGCTCTTGCAAAACTGGATTGTATCAATCCTCTGTTCAGTGAATTTAATGAAAATGAAATTCCTATTGTTCTTAAAGGGTTGGTTAATCTGGATCGCTCTGGATTACCCTATATTAGACACCATTAATATGAACTTTGTTTATCTGTTTCCTAGGCAGTTGCTGCTGGGTGGGGATTTGGTTATGAAGGATTGCTAGGGGATGTTAAAGGCTGTGATATTTGCTTATTATAATTCCTTGGTGAAGAAGATTTTTGGTAAATTATGTTACTTTATAGTCTATATGCATGGCCTTTATTGGTTGGCTGATAGTGATCATTGGAGGTTAATGAATTTCAGTTTCATTATAATATTATGGTGGCTTTAGAACTCGCTTCCCCTTAGCTGTATGGGGGGCTTTCTTTTCCTTGTTGTATGGTAATTTCTATCCTGGGTCACAATATTTTGTGTGTTTGGCTTGTTGGAAATGAATATGGGAGAAGCTGGATGATGGGTTTGTTGGATAGGAATCTGAGCTTTACTTTATTTTGTATTCTCAAGGCCATTAACAGATGCTGTCTTTGATTTTGGCCTTTCCATCTAATCAAACATATTGTATTGGCTCTCCAGGATGGGTTTGACATTTCTATTGATTTTTTAATAGTCATTTGTTTGGATATCTATGCCTTACATTTTGTGTGTCAAATTACTCTTTTGTGTTGGAGTTTTTGTTTATTGCAGATCTGATGGACAGAATTTTGGTTCTATAAAAGTTTGGCAGGGATTCCGAGAGTTTGAAATTTCAGAGATATTGGAGGTTTGCTTATTCTTTTTGAGGGAAGTTTGTGTTGATTGTTGCAAATCTATTTTTATGACTTATGTTTTGATGATTGACAAACACTATTGATTCTCTTGGACTGTCTGTTACTTCTAACTTTTTAGGAATCAAAGATCGGATGAACAAACAAAGCTAGTTCAAGTTTGCATAGGTTAGGGTTGAGTCAGTCTGTACTTTACTTTTTCTCTTCTTGAGTCTATTTGTAATATTCAAAGAGACTGATGCTAAGTAACCCTACACACACACTTGAGAGACTTAGAATTTCTATTTTTACTCAAATCGGCCAGGACAATATTTTACATCGTCCTGGACGATCGGGCTTAAAACAAAAAATCTAATCAGGGGTTCTTAATTAAGGCAGCCGTCATTAACAGATCGGCCTGGATGATAAGCTCAAAATAGAAAGAAATTACAGCCATACACAATTAATATATTCTGTATTTTTGGCAATTGGCCAGGACGATCTTGGATCGGCCTAGACGATATTCACCATTATGCCTTAATTAATCAGACAAATCAAGGAAGTAATTAAGGATGATTGATACGATCATATCGGCCTGAACGATCGCAGGATCGGCCAGGACGATATATTCAAAAACCTTAGTTACTTATGTACGATAAATATCGGCCAGCTTGAATTCAGGGCGATGCTCTGGATGATTTTCCTCTGATTTGAACTAATCGGCCTGGACGATCAAGCTAATTTTCAATCGTCCAGTTTGCATTCAGGGCGATGCTCTGGCCGATCTCATGGAATTTGTACTGATCGGCCAGGACGATTTCTATATCATCGTGGACGATATAGTCGACAACTTGCAAATAATGAGCTCCTTTGAAGCTCTTCTATTTAAGAGTTCTTGTTCAACTTTTTTGAACAATCTTTAGCTGCTGCCTTGACCTGAGAAGACCTTGAGAAGAGAGAGAGAGAGAGAGAGAGAGAGAGAGAGAGAGAGAGAGAGAGAGAGAGAGAGAGAGAGAGAGAGAGAGAGAGAGAGAGAGAGAGAGAGAGAGAGAGAGAGAGAGAGAGAGGATCTTGTGAGGGGGAGCTTGTGAGGGGATTCACAAGGGTTGCTTCAAGGATCACTCTGCTTTTTCTTCGTCTAGAGTTTCTCGTCCATGGAAGGGTCAGTAGATGTAAGGATTAAACATCTGATTATGGTTCTCTGCCAGCTTCAGGAGGAAGCAAAAGGAGATAGGTTCTCTGCCTTAACGGGGTGGCAAAAGGAGGTTCTTTGTAAAGGCTTCTCTGCCTAGCTGTGGGGGCTAAAGGAGAGTCACGAGTGTAGTGCAATACTCGGAGGGCGCCTCCGGGGAGTGGACGTAGGTCAAGTTGACCGAACCACTATAAATTTTTGTGTTCTTATTTCTTGCTTCTGCACTTTAATTTCCGCACTTATTTTTGTGGTGTGATTTTGGTTTATGTGATTTTTACTTCTTTGTGAAAAGAATTTTAAAAATACCAATTCACCCCCCCTCTTGGTTAGCTTGGGCCAGTTCTATAGGGCTTAACATCCCTAACAAACTTTCATTTATTGACACTATCTTGCCCTTTCTTTTTTGGGTGATGTCTTCTTGCAGCCCTAGAATGTTCTTAGGATTTTCTGTAATCAATAGTATAAGGAATCACCAGCTTTTAGGGTTTATTTTATTTTATCTTGTAGCTTTGTTGAGCATTAGCAAGCTGGAGGTTCCTTTTAAGGACGTTATAATCTTTTTTTTGGTATTAACGCGTAGGTCCCTCTGTGAGTTAAAAAAAGGTACAATTCAGCTAACCCAAATCAAACTCGAGTTATAAAATGGGTAAGATATCTGGATTTGAATTTGATTCAGGTCTAACCCGAGTTGATCTGACCCGACCAACTAACTGTGAGGCCATGATACATGAGCAGTTGAGCGCATGGGCCTTGAGGGCAGTAGCGAGCGAGTGAGGCAAGCGAGGCAAGGGGTGAGCTTGAGAGCGCTAGCCAACGAGGGGGAGAGGCTCATGAGAGGGGGAGCACGTACGGTTGTCCAAGAAAGCACAGGTGAGATTGACATAAGCTATGGTGAAATCGCCAGTAAAGCTGCTACGGTGCGGCCATGCAGGTGAAAGCACTTGCACGAGTACATGCATGGCTAACAGCGTTGGTACGGGGGAAGCCATGAGGCCGCACCCTGAACTTGTCCTGTTTTCTAAATAGATTGACTTGAACCTACAATTTTCGAATTAGCTTATGGTCGGGTCAAATATTGACATCCCTACTTCAATTTTTATAATAATATGTATGAGCTCATTTTGACAACAATAAAAATTTTGGATTTTATTTATTTACATTAAGTACTTTTAAAAAATTGGCCATTGCATGAAATTTATGCCTCAAAGCATTATGAATTTAGAAATTTGATGATTAATGACTATAGAATAGATCATTGGGACTCAAAAGGAGTTAAGGAACGTTTTTACTGTCCTAAAAATCATTTAAATTCAAAAAGTTCGTAATTGTAAACTGATCTACAAGAAAAAAGAAACCTATATATGCATTAATCTGACAAACAAAAAACATCATTCTTTTCTATAGCTACGACATAAAAGGTTGGTGGAGGAATAATTTACAACATGAGGAACCAAAAATTTACTTATTTAAAAAATAAAATATTTCCATGTCAATGATCATAAGCATAAATTTTCTTAAATAAAATTAAATCAATATTTTTTTTTTCAAATAATAAAATATAGAAATTAATTGCATTCAGATCTTATTAATCTATTTGCTTATTAAATTTAAAATTATAAGCTTTTACTAAACAAGATTGTCCCCCAAAAAAAAAAATCCCAAATACTCAAAACAAAAATATCTTCTTCTTTTATTATTAGAATTTTATAATATATGTATGCTATTTTTTATTCTTGTTTCTAAAAATATCTTCTCAACTATTTATAATAAAAGGAGCATAATTAAATCTATATAATGGTAGAATTAAGAGTTTTCTTTCGATCATGTAAAAATTAATATACGTGAGATCTTGTAATTTTCTGTATTAATTAAGCTAGATAGCACCCATCATTAAGGTAAAAAATAAATCTGACGTAAATTTAATTAAGATAATAATTAAGTTGAGAGATTTATGGTTAAATTAGTTAGATTGCATACAAACTAATAACTTCAGAGAATAAATAAGTAACATTTAGCAGCTAGTTGTAAAGTACAACTTAACCATATTTCCAAAATAAATTAATCATTTATGCAAAAACATTTTAGTAGAAAACACATTGTAAAGTAAAGATAAATAAATTTAGAGAGAGTTTTTTTAAAAATATTGAGACATTTTTTTTTCTTAAATTTAAAGGAAATGATAGATGTACCTTATTTATTGCACATACTATATTAAGATTTAAAGAAATTATTAAATTATTTTTTATGGGCCATATGATATTTCACTCATTTTAACTTTATAGTAATCTAATCTAACTCTAAATGAGGCTAAACTAATCACTTGATTAAAAACTACGGGGCATTAATTAGATGAACAAATAATCTTCAAATATTTCATACTTCAAATTGAGATTTTAAGTGAGACTATTCTAATGAATTCAGGATTATTTACTTTTGACATCAATAAGACACCCAAATGTTGAAAGAATTTCAATTATATTTATGAAGAGGGCCTCTCCCCTCCCCCACCCCTAACCATAGGACCACTTTTCATTGCACCACCATCATTGGATTATCACCATTTAGCCACTGTTATCAATCCATCATTGTCATACTATTGAATCTAACATTATCAAATGACAACTCTTCTTTGACAACCATCATTTGACCACATCAATCTAATCATCATCATTGAACCTCTACACTCGAACCATTGACTATGATCCTTTACCCACCATAACAAGATTATATGTTTCTAACCATCATCACCTGACTATGTTCACTCAATAATTACTGACTACTCGATAATTATATAATTAGGTCCCCCCCCCCCCCCCCCCCCCCCCCCCCCCCCCCCCCCCCTCCCCAACCCCAACCATAGGACCACTTTCATTGCACAACCATCATCAAACTATCACCATCAAACCACTAGTGCGAATCCATCATTAAAATACTATCAAATCTGACATTATCAAATGACCACTACTCTTTGACAACCATCTTTAGAAGCACAACCATCTAATCATCATCATTGAGTCTCTATACTCTAACCATTGACAATGGTCTTGTTTCCAACATAGCTAGATTATATGTTTATATCTATAGTGTCTTTACTGTGCTCACTCGACAATAATATCCTAAGTTACATAACTATAGTGTCCTAACAACCATCACTCAATTATTGCCACTCAAACATATTTATCTAACCACAACCCCTAACCATACTTTCTTGACTACTATTCCCCCAACAAGCCTAACTCGACTATGTTCCTCTAATATGTTTTGCTAAATATGGTTCCTCATTCATCATTACCTATCCATGGTCCGTCAAACATCTTTACTCTTCTACAATAACACAAACTTTATTTTTCAATAAGGCTTTAATTCAATGCCCACAATCCTCATCTTCCTCTATTGATACAAATTTTGACACCCACCAACATCTATAAAGTTGTTGCACTCCAATGATATTAACTTTTGCTTCTAATACCAACACTAAGATTTATACTAGATAACATTTGGATGTCATGAATTTTGGTCTTCTCTTCTCAAAAGAGAATGATCAGTCATACAGTACAGGATCACGAGTTGATAACCATAATGTCGTTTGGCTTTTTTTAACATTTATTAATTAGCATGCACCCAAGAGGGCTAGGGTCGGGGGCATTGAATTGGACAATTTTAATTATTTGAAAAACAATTTTGATCTAAAAATTAAGCACAAATTCAACCACTTTACCACATAAAGATTTGAATATGATGGTGAAAATAAATAAATAAATAAATACATAAGCCAAATCATATACAATTACATAATGATTTGTATGACCAAAGCCTACATCTTTGCCTAGGGGTCCGTCGCACATATAATTTCATGCACAACCTTTAATAAACAAAAAAATGTTACTCTCTTTCCATATTTGAAGAAGCCTTTACACCAACCTTCCTTTAGAATAGCTTCACTTTCATCACGATAACCTTCTACAATCATTCTCAATCTGAACAATTTAGGAAAATACAGTAAATAGATAAAAAAAAGCCAAAATCATACAAATATTTTTGATAATGTAAAGAAATTATTCAAACTAGTCATCAAGCATTGAAGGGTCATATCATGGCAAATAAGCTTTTTAATATCTTTGTTGATCATGGTAAGAATTCTAGATGTAAACATTTAAAAAAAAAAGGATTGATAGCTAATTTCTTAAGGATTTTAAAATTAGAATAATGAGAGAAATTATTGGATCTAAGGATTTAAGCACAAATATAGCCATAATTCAATGAAATACATGAAATGCGATGATGGTCAATAAACTTTTTAAATTGATGCAAAGGAAATACAACATATAAACAGGTAATAATGATTTGTATGACCAAAGCCAATATCATGGCCAAGAGGTCCACCACATGTAGAACCTCATGAAACAACTATAATAAATAATAAAGTAGATGCAATAGTTCCATTAAATTTTGAATTTTTGAATTTTATATTCTATCAATTTTAACTTTATTTAATTTTTAAAGTGAAAGAATAAAAAAATTATAGATGATTATAAGTATTTGTACTAATGGATCAAACATTCCTAAGTGAAGTCTAAGACTACAAACTTTATTCTCAACTAAAGTCTTTATAAAAAGAATAAACTAGTGATCCACGCTAATAAGCTTTATACTACTCACCTAATGCTATGGTATACTACTCACCTAATGCTAGAGATCTTTATATTCCTATTTTGAGAGTATTAATTTATTTAAAATAAAATTATCATAATTTTATAATTATAACTAACAGTGATATGATATAGACTAATTATGTAGTCTTCAACTTATTTCTCAATCTACAATAATTTTGTAAGATAGCTAGCTACTTGCTATGATAACTCTCTCAATAGTGAACAAATAATAGAATTATGTTTCTACTGGTCCAAGAATTGAGAGAATGTCCAAAGATCTAATAAGAGCATGAGGAACTTTTACAATAAACTATACACCCTGCATATTCAGTAATAAAGAATTCGATAAGTTCAAATAAAAGCTCATTTTTATGATATAAAAAATATATATTAGGTGTACTTATCAAGTATTTAAAAAAATTTAAATAGCAATCAAATGGGACTCCTTAGGGTTAGCCTAAAGTTTAGCACAAAGTTAACTATTTAATTCTATTTTGGGTATACTATTAGTAAGTACATAAATTAACATATAACATCTTTACAAAGCAAAAAGTTTACTGACTTCCCAATAGGGTCAAAATCTTTGTCTATGATTAAAACTTACAATACAATTATTAATAAAACTTTGGCTATGATAAAAAAATCATCTTATCATTACTTCTTTTAAATTCCAGAAAATTAGTAAACTCTCATGTCAAACATCTCAAACTCTTTGTTCACTGTATTGGCAAAAATATGAATTATAGATTTTTTTCATAGCTCCAAAAATAATTTATTCTACATAAATCTAAGTCACAATCATATCATAATCTTTTTTTTATAAAAAAAATAGTTGTTTTTACTTTTCCTTTAATAAAACCTAGGCTAACAAAAAATGAGTTCAATCTTTTATAATAAGCTTAAAAGGCCTTATTTGATCCATAGAGGAAAGTTTTTTACTTAAACACATGATTAAGCTATAAATGATTTACAAAAACTAATGGTTAATATATAATATATATATATATATATATATATATATATATATATATATATATATATATATATATATATATATATATATATATATATATATATATATATATATATATATATATATATATATATATATATATATAGGCAACTTCTTCTGGAAATGGAATTTTATTTATGATCCATCTTTGATAATTTTATACTTTTTAACATGGAAATGCAAATAGTCGTTAACTAATATTTAGTTTAGCTACTAAGGCATATGTCTCAATAAAAAATATGCCTTTGATGTGGCTATTTTTTGGGAATCGAGTCTAGCCTTTGTTGTGGATCTATGGTTTATGATTTTGATGATAGCAAACATTCCTTATTTCTCTACGATTGCCTTATATACTAATGTTTCAGGTTCACACGATCGGACTACATTTTGGAATCAGCTCAAGATTGGGTAGACTAGGTCTGAGTCAGTTAGTAATCTTTTTCCTTTCTTGAGTCTATTGTATTTGGTGTGGGACCAGTTGTTTTGTAACTTGGAAGATTTCTTGTTTTTTCCTAAAAGATTTCTATCTTTGGTAATATCGGCCGGGACGATATTTATATCGTCCTGGACGATATGTCCAAAAACAGAAACCCTATTTAGGACATCCTCATTAAGGCAGCCGTCATATTCATATCGGCCTGAATGATACTTGTATCGACCAGGACAATATTCTCAATTCAGAAAGAATCAGCCGCCATAATCAGTTTAGGTATTATTTATTTTAGGAAATCGGTCAGGACGATATTCCTATCTTCTAGGACGATCTAACTCAATTATACCTAAATTGATCTGGTAGTATTTAGAAATCATTAATGGCTAATTGATACGATCACATCGTCCGGGATGATCTTATGATCGACCAGGACGATGGCCTGGACGATTGACTTCGGCCAGCACCAATTCAGGGCGATGATCAGGACGATTGAAATCTATTTTAAACTAATCGGCCCAGACGATCGTGATATCGGCCAGGACGATGTAACCAATTTTCTTCTGATCGTCCCAAATCATCCCGGGCTGATGAGCTGAATTTGTATTGGTCGGCCAGGATGATATGCCTATCGTCCTGGACGATAATGTCGGCAACTTGCATTAATGAGCTCATTTTAAGAGCTTTTATTTAAGCTATGGCAAGGTACTTTGTAAGTGTCTTTGGCAGCCATTGTAGCTTCGTTCTTGTGGGGGAAATTTGAAGAGAAAGCTTGAAAGGGAGTGAGGAAAGGGTGGAGTTTGAGAGAGGGAGAAGATCCTGTGATGGGGGACTCAAGGGAGGGTGGTGGGGGATCCACACGGTTGCTCCGGCAAGCTCGCACCTGAATACCGTTGGATTCAAGGCTTGTCTCGAGGGAAGTTCACCAAAGAAGAAGATCTCTTTGGTGTCAAAGGACCCGACGACTCCACCGCACCGGGGAAGGTGGAAGTGATCTTGTAAGGGCTTCTCCACCTAGCTGTGGGGGCTAAAAGAGAGACACTTTTATAGTGCAATACTTGGAGGGTGCCTCCAAGGAGTGGACGTAGGTCAAGGTTTGACCGAACCACTATAAATCCGGTGTGTTCTTTTCTTATTATTGCTTCTGCATTATTTAATTTTCGCACATTGATTTCTGTGGTGATTTGGGTTTTTGTATTATCTTTAGTTTTAAAGTTATCCAATTCACCTCTTCTCTTTGTTAGCCTTGGGCTAGTTCATGAGGGCTTAACATCCCTAACAAATTTTCAAGTGATTTCAGAGCACTTTCTAGTGTCGTGTAAGCACTTTCAAGTGGTATCAAAGCGGGATTCATAAAATAAGTTTTTAAAAGCTTTTGAATTTTTCGATCCATGGCAAATCGTAATGTTGCGGAAGGTTATTTAATCACCAGACCTCCGTTATTTGAAAATATGTCTTTTGATTTCTGGAAAACTCGCATGTCTATTTTCTTGCAATCAATTGATTTTTGCATGTGGCATATGATTTTAACTGGTTATTCATCACCGTCACATATTGTTAATGGAGTTAAAATTGATATTCCTTTTAATCAACGGAATAAGGAAGAACAACTGAATGCTCAACTGAATGCAAAATATTTAAATTACTTTTTTTGTGCTTTAAATTTTGAAGATTTTATGTTAGTATCCACGTGCACTACTGGTAAGGAAGTTTGGGATAAACTACATACCATATACGAAGGCACGAATGAAATCAAGCAATCCAAGTTGAATTTGTTAATGCATGATTTTGAATTATTTTTCATGAAACCTTATGAAACGATCTTAGACATGTATACCAGATTCATTCAAATTGTAAACTCATTGCATGCTTTAGGAAAAGATTTTTTAAATTTTGAAAAAGTTAACAAAATTCTTCGTTGTCTACTGGATAAGTTTGATGCTAAAGTAGTTGTTATTTATGAATCAAAAATTTTGAATGAGTATTCTATTGTAATTTGATTGGCTCACTCATTTCCTACGAGCAAGATTTGGGTCAAAGACTTTTGGATGCAGGTGAAATTATTATTCTAAAAACTGAAGATACGGAAAAAGATTGCTTAGTTGGTGACTTGTCAAGCAAATCACAAAGCTCACCAAAGCATAAGCAAAAGTGGAAAAAAGGTAAACGTGGTAAGGATGTCCATATTTCCTCTAACGTTATTTGCTTTCGATGCAGGAAGCCTGGACATATAAAAAATTAGTGCCCTAATTTAAAAATTCTTCCTACAAAAGAAAAGGGCAAGTTGAAGCAAAATTTAAACTAGAGAAATAATGAAAGGCAAAAAATCTCATGGACAAATCTGGTTTCTGAAGCATCGGACTAGGAGAGAGATAATGGTTAAAAGCCTTTCATGTTTTTGTGTTGTGTTTTTGTTTTTATGTTTTTTTATTTTTTATTTTTGTTTTGTTTATTCTTTGAAATTTTTATTTTCGTGAAAGTTTTTCTCTGATCAACACACACATTCACTTTTCTAAAAATGAAAAATCTACTTCATGTTTTTTCTTGAAATCTTTGGTAAGTTGTGTTTGACTTCTCTAAAATAGTCAGAGGAAGGGAACTCATGATTTTGTTTCTCTTTCTCTCTTCTTAAAGAGGTTATTTTACTTTTGATTCAAAATCTTCATCATATTTAAAATTGGATTTTGAAACTGATTTTTTTTCTTCTCCCTATATTTTTTCTATCGCATAGGAATCTTTTGCAAGATTGTTGAATCCACCATAAAATTTTCTTAATCAAGTTGTTCGTGTTGTCAATAATTTAGGTTTACTTTGGTTTTGAAAATATAAGAAAGAAAGCATATTTTTTTGAAAATAATTAAAAAAAAAGTGGCCAATGATGCCAAACCAAAAGATGCGTAATGATGCCAAATTAAAAAAAAAATACACAAAGTGTATTAAAATCAAAAGATGTTCAAAGAGCCATTCAAGTGATAAAGGGCATAAAATGTGCCCACAAAAAATATGCTTATTTTTTCTTATACTACTAAAAGCTTAAGAAAACCCTTGATACTTTCGATACTTAATTTTGAAAAAACATGATTCCTTATTCAATAATTCATGCATTAATCTTCTATTAGATATATTTTATTAAAGGAGTTTTGAAAAATTAATGTTTCTTTTTCCGTTTATTCCTTGATTTGGATATTGGATTAAAAAGTTTTTGAGCCTCTAAAAGAACTTGAGTTGAGATTATCAAATTATGAATTTTAAACCTTTTCTGGACTATGCGTTGCCAATCCAATTCTACTAAGTTTTTAATTAAAACCAAGAGGTAGCTTTCTCATTTTAAGAATATTTATTTTTTCACTAGATCAGGGAACATTTTTTTATCTCTTGTTCATTTTATTTTTTGTTTGTGCTTCCTCTCTTTTTGATAATGTCAAAGGGTTAGAATGTAATGTTGAATTTGTATCCTTGTTTTCTTTTCAAAAAATTAAAAACAACAAAAATATTTTTATCTCCCCTATTTTTTAAAAGTGTTATTCTAGTGAGGGGGAGATTAGGAAGAGTATTTACTTTTTTAAAAATTCAAATTTAAATGTTTTGTCATCATAAAAAAGAGGGAGATTATTGCGGATCTATGGTTTATGATTTTGATGATAACAAACATTCCTTATTTCTCTACGATTGCCTTATATACTAACATTTCAGGTTCAACGATCGGACTACATTTTGGAATCAGCTCAAGATTGGGTAGACTAGGTCTGAGTCAGTTTGTAATCTTTTTCCTTTCTTGAGTCTATTATATTTGGTGTGGGACCTGTTGTTTTGTAACTTGGAAGATTTCTTGTTTTTTCCTAAAAGATTTCTATCTTTGGTAATATCGGGACAGGACGATATTTATATCGTCCTGGACGATATGTCCAAAAACAGAAACCCTATTTAAGGCATCCTCATTAAGGCAGCCGTCACATTCATATCGGCCTAGACGATACTTGTATAGGCCAGGATGATATTCTCAATTCAAAAAGAATCAGCCGGCATAATCAGTTTAGGTATTCTTTATTTTAGGAAATCTACCAGGATGATATTCCTATCGTCCAGGACGATCTAACTCAATTATACCTAAATTGATCTGGTAGTATTTGGAAATCATTAATGGCTGATTGATACGATCACATCATCCGGAACGATCTTATGATCGGCCAGGATGATGGCCTAGACGATTGACTTCGGCAAGCACTAATTCAGGGCAATTGAAATCAATTTTAAACTAATCAGCCCGGACGATCGTGATATCGGCCAGGACGATGTAACCAATTTTCTTCTGATCATCCCAAATCGTCCCGGGCTGATGAGCTGAATTTATACTGATCGGCTGGACGATAATGTCGGCAACATGCATTAATGAGCTTGTTTTGAGAGCTTCTATTTAAGCTATGACAAGGCACTTTGTAAGTGTCTTTCACAATCATTATAGCTTCGTTCTTGTGGGGGAAACTTAAAGAGAAAGCTTGAAAGGGAGTGAGGAAAGGGTGGAGTTTGAGAGAGGGAGAAGATCCTGTGAGGGGGGGACTCAATGAAGTGTGGTGGGGTATCCACACGGTTGCTCCGGCAAGCTCGCACCTGAATACCGTCATATTCAAGGCTTGTCTCGAGGGAAGTTCACCAAATAAGAAGATCTCTTTGGTGTCAAATGACCCGACGACTCCGCCGCACCGGGGAAGGTGGAAGTGATTTTGTAAGGGCTTCTCCGCCTAGCTGTGGGGGCTAAAAGAGAGACACTTTTGTAGTGCAATACTTGGATGGTGCCTCCAAGGAGTGGACGTAGGTCAAGGTTTGACCGAACCACTATAAAACCAGTGTGTTCTTTTCTTATTATTGCTTCCGCATTATTTAATTTTCGCACCTTGATTTCTGTGGTGATTTTGGTTTGAGTTTTATCTTTGGTTTTAAAGTTATCCAATTCACCTCTTCTCTTTGTTAGCCTTGGGCCAGTTCATGGGGGATTAACATCCCTAAAGAACTTTCAAGTGATTTCAGAGCACTTTCTAGTGTCATCTGGGCACATTCAGCCTTACTAATGAATAAAGCTCCATAATATTTTAACTTATTTTGGTATTCTTACTTGGTTCCAATTATATATTGATCACTAGGTCTAGACAAAAACTCCCACATACCCATTCATTATGAGATAATTTAACTCTTATTATATGGTAATCACCCAAAATGCATCTTCTAAGGCTTCATCAAAACTTTTAGGCTCTATATAGGAAATGAAAATAGTATGATAGAAATTTTACATAAATGTACATCTAGTCCTAAGATCTTAGTATGGGTTTACGATCAATTTCTTTAAATGAATAAAGGTTTATTTCCCTTACATAAACTGAATGTATGCGATCCCTCATTTATAGCTTTAGGGGTTTAAACTTAAGTTCTATTATAACTTACCTCATCATTAACTTTCAAGGGTAAAACTAAATTTCCTCATCAAATATTACATGAATAAACTCTTGAACATTCAAGTGCATCTTATCAAATTCCTAATTTGCCTAACTATGGTTTGAATATCCCAAGAAAACTTAGTTAAGAACTCCTTCCCATTTTTTCAAAAAAGGACCTAAAATGAAAGAAATGAAAATGTGACACAATAGGTTTCTTGACCCATAAAATTTATTAAGGAGTTATTATGATAGTAAATTTGATATTCACAGAATTTATTTCATAGAAAATACAATTTTTGTTTAGGCAAATTATACTTAATCAACTTAGTTAAATCCATATCTAAAAGGGGACTATTTTTCTTCTCAACTACACTATTTTGTAATTATGGCCTAGAGGGATAAGAAAATAAGTCTAATAAAAAGTCCATCAAAACAATTCTTCTAAGTTTATACTATCAAACTCACATCCTTGATTTCTTTTAATAGACATAAAGGGTGACTCGATTTTTCTCTACTTTTTTTTTTCAATTTAGTGAATTCAAAAAAAATTCATCACTCACACTTATTAAAAATACCACCTAAATAAATCTTGAGTATTCATATGTACAACATACATATACCTTTTTCAACCTTATCACATGCCTTCAAAATCTATTGCCTATGTTCCATTTGCCTTCATTGGTATCAAAGAGAAGACATGCCTAGAAAATAACTCAATCCATTATGTTGAGAAACCTTTGGTTTCACTGATGGATTTAATGACAAGATAACATATGTCAGTGAAAGTCTATGTACTTGTGCATAAAGGAGCCTAAGAATAAAAATAACTAAAGTTCTCTAAAGGTAATTTATTCATCATAATTTCTATATAGGTATCCTAGACCACCATTAGTAGTGTACCTAGTGCTTATATGTACATGTGGCCTAAGATGTTTTATTTTTCTAGGCATTGATTAATCATGAGATGCTTTTCGGGTAATATTATTCAACTAATAACTTTTAACATGTATGATTGCATCATCCTTATGTACTTTTGCACATTAATTAGATTTTTAAGATAATAGATCATTTTGATGTCCATAAATATTTAGTTCATTTTGTAATTCCAAATCACGATAATTTAAATTTTCATGCACCTTTTTTAATGTCTTACTTCTTGAAATAAGATAAAACATCTTTCATAGCATAAAAGAACATCCTGAATATCATCACAATACATAATATTTGTTCATCTTTTCTCTCATCGATAACCAACAACAACAACAAGCCTTTATCCCACTACGTGGGGTCGGCTACATGAATCCTTTTTCTCCATTGGGTCCTATTAAAAGTCAAATTCTCGTTTAAATCTAATAAAGAAAGGTCATTCCTAATATTTTCTAACCAAGTCTTTTTAGGTCTACCCCTACCTTTCTTAACATAAGTCAAATCTAATACCTCTACTCTCCTAACCGGGTCATCGGAAGGCCGTCGTTTAATGTGACCAAACCATCTAAGGCGACTCTCTCTAATCTTATCTTCTACTGGAGCTACTCCAACCTTTTCACGTATATGCTCATTTCGTATCCTATCTCTAAGGGTAAAGCCACTCATCCACCTGAGCATCCTCATCTCTGCCACACTTAACTTAGTATTATGCTTCTCTTTTAATGGCCAACATTCAGCACCATAAATCATTGCAGGCCTCACTACCATCTTATAGAATTTTCCCTTAAGTTTGAGGGGTAATTTTCTATCACATAACAAGCCCGATGCATTCCTCCACTTCAACCATCCAACTTGAATTTTGCTGATAATATCCCCATCTATTTCACCATCACTCTGAACAATAGATCCAAGATATCTAAAACGTGTACTCTTATTAATGACTTGATCGCCCAAAGTCACAATCCCCTCACTAGGTCTATTACTACTAAAATTACACTCCATATATTCTGTTTTAGATCTACTCAAGCGAAAATCTTTAGACTCTAAGGTTGACCTCCATAATTCAAGTTTACCTTCAACTCCCTCTCTAGTCTTATCAACAAGAAGAATATCATCAGCAAAAAGCATACACCAAGGTATATCCTCTTGCAAATGTCTAGTGAGAACATCCATGACTAAAGCAAAAAGATATGGGCTTAAGGCTGATCCTTGATGTAACCCAACCGAAAAAGGGAAATACTTGGTCAATCCACCTTGTGTTTGAACACAAGTAATAGCTCCTGCATACATATCTTTAATGATTTGAATATAAGCATTATTAACTCCTTTCTTTTCAAGAACTCTCCATAGCACTTCTCTTGGAACTTTATCATATGCTTTTTCTAAATCAATAAATATCATATGTAGATCCTCCTTATTTTCTCTATATTTCTCCATCAAACCTCTTAATAAATGTATGGCTTCCATAGTCGACCTACCCGGCATGAAACCAAATTGATTTTGAGAAACATTAGTATCACGCCGCAACCTATGCTCCATAACTCGCTCCCAAAGTTTTAAAGTATGACACATTAACTTAATACCTCTATAATTCGCACAATCTTGTGCATCATCTTTATTCTTAAAAATAGGAATTAACACGCTCATTCTCCACTCATCTGGCATCTTTTTAGTCTTCAAAATAGTATTAAAAAGTTTAGTAAGCCATGAAATTCCTTCATCTCCTAAGCATTTCCACACCTCTATTGGAATATCATCAGGTCCAACAGCTTTTCCACCCTTCATTTTCTTTAAAGCCTCTCTAACTTCAGTTTTACTAATACGCCGATAAAAACAGAAATCTTTATTTTCATTTAGGGTGCTAAGGTCATTATAGTCAATCTTATTTTCACAATCTTCATTAAAAAGTTTAGCAAAATATCTCATCCATCTTTGTTGAATATCATCTTCTAAGAAAAGTATTTTTTGATCTTCATCTTTAATACACTTCACTTGAACTAAATCCTTACTACTCCTATCTCTTTGTTTGGCTAACTTATACATATATCTTTCTCCATCTTTAGTATCTAATCTATTATATAAATCACTAAAAGCTAATGTCTTTGCATCGCATATTGCTTTCTTAGCATCCTTACGAGCCACTTTATATATTTCCCAATTATCAGAATTTTTAAAATTAAACCAATTTTTATAACAAAGCTTCTTATTTTTAATCTTTTCTTGCACATTTGGATTCCACCACCAACTACTTTTACTATTAGGAGCTTTTCCCTTTGATACTCCAAGGATATCTTTTGCAATATTCTTAATATCACTAGCCACTTTTTCCCACATAGTATTAGCATCCTCATGCACAGACAAAATCTTAAGATCTAAAATCTTATTTCCAAAAATAATTTTGTTAATATTCTTTAAATGCTCCCATCTAATCCTAGAAAATCGTTTTACTTTATTTTTTATTTTATGCCCCTTTATCTTAAAGTCCAAAACTAATAATCGATGTTGGGTACATAAATTTTCACTCGGAATAACTTTACAATCTTTGCAATCTAAACGATTTAGTTTTCTAATAAGAAAATAATCAATCTGTGTTGTACTATATCCATTTTTATAAGTGATGAGATGCTCATTTCTTTTCTTAAATAAGGTATTAACAATTGAAAAATCATAAGCTAAACAAAAATCCAATATGGTCTTGCCACCTTCATTCGTCGTTCCAAATCCATGGCCACCATGAATGCTTTTAAAATCATCTACCTCTCTACCAACATGTCCATTTAAATCTCCTCCAATAAAAACTCTTTCTTCAAGAGGTATCTTTTGTATTAATTCTTCTAAGTCATTCCAAAAATTTAATTTAGAACTCATATCCAAACCTACTTGAGGAGCATAAGCACTTATAATATTAACAATCTTATCATCAACAACAATCTTTAAAGCTATAATTCTATCTCCAATTCTATTAATTTTTATAACATTATCCTTTAAACTATTATCTATAATAACACCTACACCATTTCTAGTACGACTCCGACCCGAATACCAAAGTTTAAATCCTAAACTATCAATTTCCTTAGCCTTCTCACCAACCCATTTAGTTTCCTGAATGCACAAAATATTTAACTTCCTATGAATCATAATATCTATTAATTCCATTAATTTTCCTGTAAGAGAACCTATATTCCAAGTTCCTATCCTAATTTTAGTTTCACGGACTAGCTTCTTTGCCCACATCCGTCCTTGATGTGGGAACCCTTGCCTATTTAACACTGCACCCGGGCGCCGGTGCAGCGGCCCTTGCACACTTGTCACTGTATTCAGGCCATACAGCGCGTCGCTTACAGGGGACGCCCTAGCATTAACACAATTTCTTAAAGGATTCATGTCATTATTGTTCGACAAGTTTTACGCTGGCTGTCGACTACCTAACGCAACCCTCCACTTTTCTCTCATCGATAACCATGAAATACAAATTTGCTTTTTCAAGATCAGATTGGTCATTTTGATGTTTCTTTACTTTATAAACTAATAAAGTTGCCTTCAAAGTTTTCATGACCTTATGTGATGAAAACTTATCTTTTCGCTCATTCTTGTTCAAGAGGCATTCATTTTTGATGTTTTTAGACTTATTATATTCGATGCCCATTGGAGACTCCTTCTTTAAACTAAACGAACAATTTTTTATTTGCTCTAATTTTTTTTATCTGACACTTTTTTATGTAAATAAGTTTTTTCTAAACATATTCTCAATGGCATATCTATAGAGCCAACTCATTGTCACCACGTATGGATTCTGATAAATCAGTCGCTAAAATTATGAACTTGATTGCTAAATTATTTGTTTTCTTCTTTTAACCTTTCCTCATAAAATCTTGAATTTTCTTTTTCTCATGCGTTACTAGGGTAACATCAAAGTAGTAGAATAATTTAAAACACATGCTTTAGAAATTACTGTTACCTTAGGCTCCCACATTTTTTGACAATTAACATAGAACATGGTTTACTTATTTAAATTCTATGTGTACTATCTCAAGTGCATTGAGGCTATTAACTATTTTTAAGACGTTTCCAAATATTTTTATGATGGTTTCTGCTGGCTTCATTCAAAAAGGTCCATAATTTTCCACTAATAGGTAAATATATGTCTCAAATTTTTTTGCCAATTGCAATGTTACGAATCTTCATATAACCATACTATTTATTGGTACAATAAAGAGCATTAAAATTTTTACCATTTAGTAGCTATCATACTACTTCAACAGAACTCCACTCATTTATTAGTAATGGAAGGCTCCTTTGCATCCATTCTAATTGTAGAAACTTTGTAGCATTTTGAAGTGAGGTACCAAATATGCACATTAAAATGTTATTGATACATTATCATGTGAATTTTTCCAAAAAAAATAATGTGAATTACATCTTAGAAGCTTTCATGTGGAGCGACCTTCACTAATTTTACTAGAAGTATGATTACTGCACATTCTTTCAAAAAACAAAATACAAAACAAAGCAACAACAACAACAATAACAAGCCTTTGTCCACTACATGGGCGGCTACATGAATCCTTTTTTTCGATTGTGCCCTACTAAAATTCAAATTCTCATTTAAATCTAATAAAAAAAGATCATTTCAAATATTTTCTAACCAAGTCTTTTTTAGGTTTAACTCTAAATTTCTTAATATAAGTAAATCTAATACTTCAACTTTCCTAACTGGGCATCAGAAGACCTTTATTTAATGTGACCAAACCATCTAAGGCAACTCTCTCTAATCTTATCTTCCACTAGAGCTACTCCAACCTTTTCACACATATGCTCATTTTTTATCCTAAGCCTAAGGGTAGAGCCACTCATCCACCTAAGCATCCTCATCTCTGCAACACTTAACTTAGTATTATGTTTATCTTTTCATGGCTAACATTCGGCACCATAAAGCATTACAGGTCTCACCACCATCTTATAGAAAAAAAAAAACAAAACATAGCAAAAATAAAATTATGCATATGTAAATCCTCAAGGATTATTCTTTGTTACACAAAAAAACCATTGTAGATCCGAGGTTATGATAAAAATTATAGGTTTACACTTGTCTCAGCGTGAATTAAGAATATTTAAAATCTTACAAAATATTTTGGATCTAAAAATTTAAACACAAATAACACCATATTATCACATAATGCTAAAAATGAGATAATTAGCACAAGTAAAAAAATGCTAAAAAGCATAATTAATCTCATTTAATATGAGGATTGGAGACTTTATAAATTATATTTAGAATCATTTGAATTACAATTTATGTAAACATATGGTTATCATGAGCATCTTTATGAGATGAACTCTTATGGAAGTGTCAATACGAAGCAGACACCCAAAAGGGAACCAAGCTCGTGGATGATACTAGGTGCGAATAAATGTGGGTGAAGGTTCAAGATAGAAACCCAAACTGAAGCAACGAGGGATTCCTTAATAACATCAAAAAATGGTGACCACTTGGTCAATTTCATTAAGCAGTTACCAATAAAGTATGAAAGGTGAGCAAAAACTCTATAATAATTCACATCGCTATACAATTTTATCAAGACATGTCAGGGATCCAACAAGGTGATGAAAAATTCACTAGACAATTTTATGTTAAAAAAGAATTTCCTAATCGCATCCAGAGAAGACCTTTTGACTAGAGAATATACAAAGGGGGTAGCAAGATCTAACACCTCTTCCTCCAAAATCCAAAGAGAAGGAAACCCTCAACAAGCAGTTGTTTTAAGGTCCGCAAATGACATCGAAGATGAAGCTCCTGAGAGGGCATCAAGAAAATATATAGAGTTAGATTTTTCATTCAAAAAGCTTGGGTCATTTAACCTCAATTTACTTCTATTCATTGAGACAAAAGCGGATCAATTAAGGATTTGAAAATAGTGAAAGCTAAGAAAATCAAAAGCCACAGGAGAGAAAATGAATACTATTAAGGAAGGAAAGAAACATCCCTGAGCGGGAGAGAAGGATGATGAAAAGTAAATGAAACACCCGGTGAGGGGAGAGAGCTAGGCAAAAACCCTTGTAGAGCACACACCTCGTACCAAACAAAACACAAACATGACTTTTTATATAGGCATTTTGTAGCACTGATTAGGTAATGTCATATGAAATTAAGGCTCTTATTAAGGGTTATATTAAAGTTAGGCATAATGATCATTCATATCCCCTAAAATCAAAGATTTCATTTACAACGTCTCTTTTGCGCTGCTCTGCTCTATTCCGTGGCACTTCTGAGGCGACTAGGGTTTTTCCTGCTTCGTTCTTCATTTTTCATCGATTTCTTTTCCGTTTTCACTCACGATCTTAGTTTCTCCTCATCTCTCATTGCATTTTTTCTTTGACTGTCTTTTTTCTCTATTTTTTAGTCTTGTCTTTTTCTTTTGGGAGATGACGACATCGTCATCATCTATCCCTCCTCCTCCTGTGGCACCAACTGGTAAGTCCTACTCTTTTAAGGATGTTGTTACGGGTTTGTCTTCTTCTATCTAAAATTTCCCCTTTATTAAGTCTTCCTTCAAAGGTTATCCTACTTTGTTTTTAGAGGAGTCTGTTATCTCTATGTTAGCTGCTTCTTTTCTGCTCACCCTTTTTGGGAATTTTATGCTAAAGCGTCCTAATCTAGATGTGATTCGTAAATTCTTCTTTAATTTGAAGCTGTCTGGTTCGTTTCAAGTCAGTTTGTTGGACTTTAGACATATTGCGATCCAACTGTGTAATGATTTTGGATTATAGCCATATTATTTCTAGAAGATCTTATTATATTCAGGGATGTCAATGAGATTGCTTAAATGGTCTCCAGATTTTGATGAGCAAGAAGAATCTCCCATTACTCCAGTTTGGATTTCTTTTCCTAACCATAGATTTCATTTCCTTAATTCTCATATTTTATTTGGTTTGGCTTCCCTTTTTGGTAGGCCTTTGCAAACCGATCAGGCTACTGCGACTATTTCTAGGTCGATGGTAGCTTGAGTTCTTATGGAATTGGATATATCGAAGAAACACCTGAATGGGTATGGATCGGCTCTGAAATGAATGGTTATTTTCAAAAGGTTGAATTCAAAAAATTGCCAAATTTTGTTCTCATTATAAGATGCATGGGCATGGTTTAATGGCTTGTTATAAACTTCATCCCCGTCTTCGTAAGAACATGGTTGCTGCTAAATCTTTACATAATACTGATCCTATTTAGGTTGCTCTTGACACTACTACTAATCCTAAAGGCTTAAAGACAAATACTGAAGTTGGTAAAACGGGTAATGATGGTAACTTTGATAATATTGGTATCTCTCCTGTTGATAATGGTGGTAATGTTGGTAATGGTAATCTTATGCCAGTTGTAAATGTTAGTAACTTTTCTCAAAGCAAAGAGTCTAACTTTGATTTGGATTTATTGGAATCTATTCAGGATATACCGGGTCTGAATTTTGCTGATACTTTGGTTCGAAAGTAGGAATCCAATTTTCTTTCTAAAATCTCTATACCTATTGATTTCCATATTGTTTATGACCCAATCATGATTTTGAAAAAAAATAAGGCTATTATTACCGTTGATCCTCCTTTGGAGAAGGGTTTGATTAATAATGTTGATATGGATGAAGGTATTGTACTAACTATTGTTGTCCCTCAGATTTCTCCACAAACTAAGGTGGAGTCAAGTGGTAGTTATATGAGCAACTATATTACTAATGAGGCTGATGATATTTTTACGGGGAAGGGGAAATCAGGTACATTTAATGAAAGTAAGTTTTCAAACACTGATCATTATCATAGTGTTGCTTTTACAGATATCGAGGAATTGGATATAATGGATAAATATTTTTCTATTGATGATAATGACACTAGTTTAACTAAGGGCTGTGGTAGGAGAGGTAGGAAATCTAAATCTATTGTTATTCAGTCTCCGCATAACACCCACTCGAATACTTTCCATTAATTTTGGTTTTTATGTTTAATACTATTATTTGGAATATTAGGTGCATTGGTTGTTCCTCTTTTAGGGTTAGAGCTAAAAATTTATGTCATATTTAAAATGTTTCCCTTCTTTTTCTTTTGGAGCCTTTTATCTCTTATGATAAATTACTTATTACTGCTAAATCCTTGGATTTTAAATATGCCTTGTCTAATATTTCCAATAAAATCTTGATCTTTTGAAAAGAATTTGTTAGGGTTGATGTTATTGGAGATTTTATGCAAGTTATTCACTGTAATATTGAAAGTTCTAACTTACAATGTTGTGCTCGTTTGTGTATGCTGCTTCTTCCCGATACACTAGTAAGATGTTATGGGATCAAATTAGTTAGTTTCACTGTATTGGTAATCTTTCATGGCTAGTTGGGGGAGATTTTAATACCATTGCTTCTCCGTATGAGCATATGGGGGGTTCTCTTCCTATTTATAATTCCATGGAGGATTTCAATAACATGATTATGGATTGTAACCTTATTGATATTGATTTTACTGGGGATAATTTTACTTGGCATCTTGGTCATTTATGATAACAATTACATAGGGCTTTATTTAATGATTATTGGTTGAATGATTTTGATTCTACTAATGTTGAGCATCTTTGTAGGACCATGTCTGACCACTCTCCTCTTCTTATAAAAATTAAACCAAGTAGGAGTGATTTTACTGTGCATTTTAAATTCCAAAACATGTGGCTGCTTCATGAGTTTCATAGATTTGGTTATGAACAATTGGCAAGGTCTTTTACACCCGAACATTTCTATTTTTGGTATGAGAAGACTTTGGTTTAAATTGAAAAGGCTTAAGTATGTTTTAAATTGGTGGAACCATAATGTTTTTAAGAATCTTTTTGCCAACTTTTAAATTGCTGAGGATAAAGTGATTTTTTAGGAAAATCAATTTATTTTGATTCCTTCTGAGGGTAATTTAGCCTTTTTTGTGAGGCTAAGGATGGTCTCTTTAAATTACATGCTAAAGAGGAAAGTTTTTGGAAACAAAAAGCGGCTGTCAAACATTTGGTCGAAGGTGATAATAATACAAAATATTTTAATGCATTGGTTAGGAGGAAATGCAATATTAATGGTATTCATAAAATTAATCGTCCGGATGGTTCTGTTTCTGAGGATGATGTTGAAATTGCTAATCTGGTTGTGCTGCATTTTTAGAATAATGTGAATAAACATTTTTTTTCCTTTTTAATATTGATAATCTTGATATTATTCCCTCTCTTATTTCTCATTATGATAATGTTTTTTTGACTGATCCTCCTTCTTTTGAGGAAGTTAAAAATAGTGTTTTTGTTTTGAATTGTGAGTTAGTTGCTAGGCCTGATGGTTTTACGGCTATAGTTTTTCAAAAAACTTGGCATATTATTGGTAAGGATATTTTTTCTGTTTAGGTAATGTTATTCCTAAATATTTCATTGCTACGTCTATTGTGCTTATTCTTAAAATAAGTCTAGTGCGTCATGGAATGACTATAGACCCATCAATTTGTGTTCGTTCTTTTATAAAGTGCTTTCTAATATTTTGATGAATCGCTTGTCTTCTCTTTTTCCTAAAATCATTTCCCCTTTCCAAATGGGTTTTGTTAAAGGTTGTGCTATTTCTGAGAAAGTCCTTTTGGCTCAAAAATTTGGCCAAGATTTGGATATTAATACTAGAGGTGGTAGCATGATTTTGAAACTTGATATCGCTAAAGCGTATGATAATATTGACTGGATTTTCCTCTATGCTATTTTGAAGTTTTTTGGTTTTGACTTCAAGTTTATCAACCTTATCAAACTTTGCAATGAAGGCGCCCCCCGCCCCCCACCCCCCACCTATTTTTCCATCATTGTCAATGGTAAGTCCAATGGTTTTTTAAGGCCTCTCATGGTTTGAGACAGTGGGATCCCCTTTCTTCGGCTATTTTTATTATTGCAGTTGTGCACTTTATAAGGGGTCTCGATGAAATTTTCTTAAAGTTTCAGTCTTTATTTTCATACTTTAGGTGGGTTTCATATTTTGCATTTAGGTTTTTCGAATGATTTTATTATTTTTACGAATGCTTCGAGAAATCGGATTCAAAGGCTTTTTGAGTTTTTTCTCATTTTTTAATCGGTAGTGGTCTGGCTTTTAATAAAGAGAAGTGTGTTACATTACTGCTAAGAAAGTGGATTCAGAGCGCATTAATGGTATTAAAAACTTAAGCTGGTTTCATCCATATTTTCTTGCCATTAAAGTATCTTGGTGTTCCTTTGTATAAGGGTAGAAAAAGTTATGTTCTTTTTTATGACTTAATTTTTGTGGTGCATAACAGGCTTTTGTCTTGGGATTCCAAATTCTTGAGTTTTGGTGGTAGGCTAACCCTTATTAAAAGCGTCCTTTGTTTTATCCATGTTTATAGTTTTCAAACTTTATTTCCCTCTCAGACTATTTGTAACAGGATTGGGAATATTTTCAATAAGTTTTTTTGGAGAGGTGCCTATAACCAATTTTATAATCCACTGGGCATCATGGGATAAATCTTATGGTTCCTTGTTGGAAGGGGCTTTGGTTTGTAAGACTTTGAAAGATTTGGCTACTTTCTTTTTTTATAAATTATGGTATAATTTTTGTTCTAACCTGACTCTCTGGGCCAAGTTTATGAATGCGAAGTATTGCGGGGGGAAGCATCTCTCCATGGTTTATTTTAGTAAAGGTAATTTTAAAGTTTGGCAATGCCTGTGCAATGTTAAATAGAGGGCTGAGCCTTTTATTAATTGGTGCCTTGGTAACATAAATATTTTCTTCTAGAAGGATCGTTTGATGGGGGTCTCTTCATTGGCTGTATTCTTAATACTTATTCTATTGAGTTTGTGAAGGTTAATGAATTTTTTAATGATAATGGTTGGGATGTTGCGAAACTTTCTAGTTTAATGCCTAATGGTATTATTCAGACAATCTTATAGATTCCTTTAAACATTAATTCTCTCGATGTTCAGATTTGTGCCTTTTGTAAAGATGGTAAATTTAGACTTAAAGATGCTTGGAATTCCTTTAGGGTTAAACATGATTCTTCCAAGATTTTCAAGATGATATGGCATAAAACCATTCCTTATACTATCTCTGTCTTTGTTTAGCGTATTTTACCCAAGTTCATCCCTACCGATGATAATTTGATCAAATGTGGTTTTATCCTTATTTCTAACTGCCAATATTGCTCTCACATGGAAAATATGCATCACGTGTTTATTTCTGGTCCTTGTGCTGTTAAAGTTGTCTTACTTTAATGATATTTTCCATTTAAATTATTTTAATGTTAAGGCCTCCTTTCATTCAATTCTTAACAGTTGGGTCATTAATTCTAGAGGGCATATCAAAAATATTATTCCCTCTCTTATTCTTTTATTTTATGTTTAGATAGGAATAATTCCCTTTTCAATGGGGTGGCCATGAATCACAATAAAATTATCCATAAGGTTAAAGAGAAGACCCTGACTCTTTATTCTGCTAACTTACTTTTGCCTAAACATTTTCAAAATTCTGTTAATGTTGCAGCAGATTTTGGCATTAAGTTGGAAGGGTTTCAGATGCATGTTGTCCCTAAGAGTATCATTTGGCTGAAACATCAGATTTTTTTCGTTAAACTTAATGTTGATGTCATTATTGTTAATGCTAGGGTGGCTTGTGGTGGTATTATCATAAACGATTTTGGTAAGTCTATTTTGGGTTTTGTTGGTCCTTGTATCAATTATAATGTTAAGGATGCTATCAGTTATGCCATTCTTTATGGTTCAAAACTTTGCATTTCTCTTGATTTGATGAATATTGTGGTTGAGGTGAGCTCTACCTTTAGGCATCAAATTTCTAACCTGGATTAGGATATTATGGGTCCTACTTCTTTGTTTTACATGAGAAGGGGTATCAATCTATGGTTAACTTTGCTTAATTGTTCCTTTTCGGTTATTCAGATGGAAGGTAATGCTTGTGCCTATGGTATTGCTGAGTGGGGTTGTTTCTTCGAATCCATGGTGGATGTTCCTAGTTCAAACTTTCCTATTCATATCAGAGGTATTTTAAATTTGGATGAGATTAGTTTTCCATATATTATTCCTTAATCCTATTTTTTTGGTCTTTGCTCCTTTGCGGCTGAGTTTTGTGGCCTTTCTTATGCTTATTGGGAGGTTTTTTCTATCCTGGTTATTTGATTTTTTGTTGCTTTGTCTATTGATGTTGGTTGGTTGGTGATGTTGGCCTTGAGTTGGCTTTGTCTCTTTATTGTGTCTCTTTGGAGTATGTCTTATGTTTTTTCTGTCTTTAGGGTTCATTTGCTTGTTCTGGTTTTTGGGAAATTTCTGCTGCATTTTCATTGGCAGATTGTCTTAATGCTGGGGTTACTGATGCTGAGTTTGGGTCTGCCGTGCTATCCTAGCTTTGGTCCTGTGTTTCTCCGTTTCTCTTGTCGTTATGTGCATTCAGATTGGTTGTGCTTTGTTTTGTTTATCATTTTCAATTGATGTTTTAGTTATATGATTAGGGGTGTTTTCTCTCTTTGTTGGTACTATATCTTGGGTGGATATGATTATTTCTTCAGGTTTGGTTTTCTTATTGTGGATAAATTTTATTGTTTCTATTTTTTCATCTTGCATTTTTTTTTGTGCAGATGGATTTTAATGCAGGTAATTGTGAGGCCGATCTGAGGAGGCGATCACTAGAGTGTTTTGTGGTTTTTTGCTGCTCTAGGACTTTTTGGGTGATTGCTTTTATGCACCGTAGAATGCATCTAGGCTTATGTGTAATTTTGCTTAGTAGAGAACTTGAGCTCGTAAGGTTTTTCTTTTCTTTAAATTTTGTAGCTCTTTTGCGCAGTAGTGAGCTCGAGTTCCCTTTAAGGATTTAGTAATCATTTTCTTTCTATAAATGCGTAGGCCCCACCGTGGGTTTCCTCTAATATATATATATATATATATATATATATATATATTAAAGTAAGTCATAATTATAAGAGATCTCTCATTAATAAATATAACTTTCATGCAAAAAATATGTGATGAGAATAAGAAAAACAAACTTATGGTGTCTCTAATACTATAGAGATGAGAAGTATCAATTTCCATGGGAAAGTTAATAATATTATTGAGATCAATTATTCCCCAATATTTAGAGTTATATTATTCAAGTGTGATTGAGCTAACATTAGTTCAATTGGTTTGAAAGAAGATTAATATGGATATACTTTAATAAACTTCTCACATCTTATTTGTATGTTCTATTCATATGTGGATTCTATATATCTTCAACATTTAAAATCCTAAAAAATTAAATTTGAATCTTGTTATCCAAGTAAAACCTAGATATGCATTTGATTCAAGTATTTCTCGTTGCATTCGAATATAAGTTATATTTGTAGTTAAAAATGTTTTTTTGTTTAATTATATTTTATAATAATGGTTCCAAAATTGACTGGAAGTGAGGCAAAGTTTGAACATTCACTCCAACTTGATACTTACCTTATGGTATAACACAACTGAAGTTGACTATTATAATAGGAATGGTACTGTTTGACTTGAGTTGAAAGATTAAAGAAGGTGAACTCATTAAAATATGAGATTAGAGATTTTCCTTCATACAATATGATATGAGATATTTAATGCAACAATTTGAAAAACATTTCCAATCTTTAGGAAGCTCATAAATCTTGTATAATTTTTTTTTATTTCTAATCTTAACTTCAGTTTTTTGAATATCATCACTTCATAGTTTACTTATTATTAATATGAAGGCGATGAACATTCTTTCAGGGGCTGATTTTTAAGGAGAAAAAACTCTTATTTGACCTTTTGATTTCCAATTGAATTTCTTTTATTGTAATGAACTACTAGACATGAGCTTTCTTGTTATGTGATTCATTTTATGATTGTATGAAGTTTTATTTTATTAACTTTAATAAGTAAAATCCTATATGTGAAGTTGTTATGGAATGCTATGGCTATATACAATTTTTCCTGATGTTTAATTTTTATTTATGTTATCATCACGATCATCAATACATTTAATAAAGAGTAACATTATTAGTTATTATTTTTGTGGAAATATTAAAAGATGGAAAAAGCCATATGTACACCTTCCAACATCTACAAAAAAATTTGGCAATTTTTGTCGTGTTTGGTTTCTTGGATCAATAAATAGTTAAGTTAGATGTTAAATTAATATTATTGGTGTTAATAGAAATGTTCTTCTAGGGTTCTTAAATTTACTTTAAATTTTTTATTTATTTTATTTGTGGTATCTGATAATGAAAGAGTACTAAATTATAAAAGGATTGCTACTTCTTTTGTACGAAATTCATAACCTAGTGTTATTACATTTGAAATTTTAGTCAAGTTTCATTATGGAGCACCTAGTGAATGGAATTTGTAATTTTGTACCCTTCACATGTATGGAACTTTTGCAAGTGGAAAGTAGAAAATTGAATGTGAATTCTAAAAAGAAATCTAATGAAATTGCAGTTGTTTTAACCGTCATAGTTTTGAAATATTTGAGACTATTAAAACTGTAAGAAATTAACATCTGTAATTGTGGTTAAAACTGCTGCTAATATGCAACGTGAGCAACACTTTAACTGTTGTTATTGATGAAAATTTGTAGTAGTTTTACTTACTGCAATGTTCCAGAACTATGACTATCTAGCACTTCAATTTCTCTTCCCCAGCAATTTCAAAATTGTGGTGGAAGATCCTCGTAGCGCACAACAAATATGACAGTCTTGCAATAATTTTGGAATGGTCACGGTGGAGGCTTATTTAAGTCCCGTAAAAGTCATATTCTCATAAAGATTATAAATTTAATAGCCTGAAATGTAGATAATACTTAATATATAATTAATATCTATATGATTCCAAATTAAAAATTACCCAATAAAATCGCCACAACTTAAAACCTAGCCACGACTACAAAGGTTGTTTTATCATCATATTAATTACTGTGTTGTAGTTTTTTAACAAAAGCGCAATATTATTCAATAGATAAAAAGAGTACAACATCGAGAGGCCAACAACCAGCGGAACAAAGCAACAAAATCCAACAAAAACAAACGGAGCATGAGAAGGATTGAAAATAGACAAGCCCAAACCCCCCCCCCCCCCCCCCCCCCCCCCCCCTCGCTCACAATGCGCCCAACCTGGCACGGACCATCCGAAGGTGACAACTTTACCAACACAGCTTTGAATCCCCCAAGCAACAAACCGAAACACCACAAACTGAAACACTCAGGTTGTCAACCAGCCGAGTGCCTCCCCATCATCGTCCACAAAAACATCAAATACCACTATCAGAATAGCAAAAGAAAAAAAATCAAAACCTGTTTCTTCTTGAGTTTAGTTTTACGCCTTTTTCCACCAGCATTGAGAAAACCTTGATCCAAAGAACCTCATACCAGTTCCTCCTCAAAATCATCAACATCCACTTCCTCCCCACTAGAAGGAGAAGAAAGTTCATTCTCCAAAACCACCCAATCAGTTTGAAACAAAACAGAGTTCTTCACAGACTGAGCCACATGGGCTTTCATTTCAACATTAGAGATAACTGACATATTGATATTAGCAAAAGTAACATTGCCCTCAAAGGCATCATTAGGAGATAAATCTTATTGAACATTAACAGGCACATTCAAAACCAAGTTAACAAAAGAAGAAGCAGCATCCTTTTTTATAGAATCTAATGAAGATGAATCATCACAACCAACCAAATCCCAAATAAGAGAAACAGGGAGGCCAGAAGGCACAACATCCAAAGACAAATCTCTTGAAATAGGCACATCTTCGAACAAGACAAAGCAGATTTAAAATTAATACCAAAGTTCAATTCACCAAGCTCACTAGCACATTGCTGCGATACCGGGGCACCAAGTTCCACCCCAAGCACAACAAAATCCACCTAAACTAAATTAAAATTAATAATAATAGGATTATCCCCCACATAAGCCTCATCATTCCCTATAAAATTCTCAACAGAGCCCACCTCTAAAGGGACATCAACCAAAGTAATCGCATTGTCACCCCCAGCAAGGATCGGCACAATAGCGGAAGGACAGGGGAGGATAATTCACTATAAGTTTAACATAACCTTGTTAGAATTTGACAGATCAGTCATAGGAAGAGGACGACAGTTCCCAACACATGACTAATATATTTACAAGAAGCACAAAATGGTGGGAACTCTTCCATAACCATTTGCTGAATATAGCCCAACTTTTTAGGACCTAACCAAACCTTTTATGGGTATGTTTTAGTGATATCAAGCTCCACCAACACACGAGCCATGGACATCCTAGAGTCAATAGAAGTGGCTGAATTGATTTTCAACGGTTTACAAAAGAGAGAACCCAAACCGTGAAGAATACGGGGAGAATAAAGGTGAGGATGCAGTTGTGGAAAGGATGCCCAAATCGGGATCACCGGCGATTCAACACCAACATGAACAAAGGGAGACCACTTGGTAAGCTTTATGCAGCAATTGTATACAATATATAATCTATGATAAAAAACCCTACAGTAATCAAGGTCATTAGCCAGCTTGATAAGGATATGCAATGGATCAAGCAAAGTGACCGAGACCTCACCATTCAACTTGAAATTGAAAAATAATCTACAAATGGAATCAAGTGAGGAACATTTCGAGAGAAAAAAACTACTAAAGAAAACTAAAAAGGAACAACCAACACATCGATTTCCTGCTCTAAAATCTAAAGGGATGGCAAACCATGAAACGAAGAATCTTAAGTTCAGGAAATTCAGTATCAAAAGACGAACCTACAAGATCTTCCAAAAATGAACGCGAAAAAAGTGAACCCCCTAAAAACTAGGATCGCACAGCTTTGGCGCCATTCCGGCATGCGCTAGAGATGGAAACACCAGGGCCAAAAACAAAAAAACCAAAAACAACACTAGAGAAGGAATAGAGAACTCCCCATGAAATCACTGAGATTGTCGGAGCCACTGAAGGGAAGCTCCCTAAATACTGTGTTGTATTTAAATTTACTTTTAATAGGGGGGGAGGATAATTCACTACAGGTTTAACAGAACCTTGTTAGACTTTGACAGATCAGTTGCATGAAGAGGACAACAGTTCCCAACCATATGACTAATATATTTACAAGAAGCACAAAATGGTGGGAACTCTTCCATAACCACTTGCTGAACATAGCCCAACTTTTTAGGACCTAACCAAACCTTTTCTAGGTATGTTTTAGTGATATCAAGCTCCACCAACACACGAGCCATGGACATCCTAGAGTCAATAGAAGTGGCAGAATCGATTTTCAACAGTTTGCCAAAGAGAGAACCCAAACCGTGAAGAATACGGGGAGAAAAAAGGTGAGGATGCAGTTGTGGAAAGGATACCCAAATCGAGATCACCGGCAATTCAACACCAACATCAACAAAGGGAGACCACTTGGTAAGCTTTATGTAGCATTTGTATATAAGATATGATTTAGGATAGAAAACCCTACATTAATCAAGGTCATTAGCCAGCTTGATAAGGATATGCGACGGATCAAGCAAAGTGACTGAGACCTCACCATTCAACTTGAAATGGAAAAAGAATCTACGAATGGAATCAAGTGTGGAACATTTCGAGAGAAAAAAAAAAACTACTAAAGAAAACTGAAAAGGAACAACCAACACATGGATTTCCTGCTCCAAAATCTAAAGGGAAGGCAAACCACGAAATGAAGAAATCTTAAGTTCAAGAAATTCAGTATCAGAAGACGAACCTACAAGAGCTTCAAAAAAATGAACGCGAAAAAAGCGAACCCCATAAAAAACCAGGGTCGTACAGCTTTGGTGCCATTCCGGCATGCGCCGGAAATGGAAACGCCATAGCCAAAAACAAAAAGAACCAAAGAAAACACAAGAGAACGAATAGAGAACTCCCCAAAAAATCACTGAGATCGCCGGAGCCATTGAAGGGAAGCTCCCTAATTATTGTGTTGTATTTAAATTTACTTTTAAAATACTAAGGGTTTGTATGAGATAAATTTTTTTTATATTTTTAAATATATTTGATTTATATTTTTTAGTTATTTTTATTTTTTTTTTGAAAATAAATAAAATTATTTTTTAAAATACTCAAAACATATCTATTTTTATAATAAACATGGGTCAGGAGACATATTTGAGGATTTCAAGACATTTTCTACTATTCACAGAGAGTATTTGACATTCTAGTTACTCACCCTGCTTACTCTCCCTTCCTATCTTCTTGTTCTAACTTACTAGCAAGATCTCGTGTCACCCATAAATAAATTTAGATCCAAAACTTTGCTTTCACCCAAATGAGAGTTTGATAAGTTTTTCCAACAAATATTATAGTAAAACTAGATTCTGGAAAAATAAAATTTGGAGATGATTGGATCGAAAGAAAATCGAGGATGAACTGCAAGTTTGCAAATCATAACAAGAAAATAATGTGCTCGAATTAATAATTTTATATATGTTGCTGTGGAGGGAAGACATTAAAAACTTCGGTATTAGTGAGGTTGGGCTTAAATGACATTCCACATACGAAGTTGGACAAAGATGACAACAAAACATAAGACATTGACCCCCTCAACTCCGATCTTTGCACCAAACTTAATAGCATTAATTCCAAGCTGGTTCATTATAACTCTATTTAGTCCTCTTGATTGATCCAGTGAGCTAAAACCAATTGGCTCTTACACGGGGATAAAGATTTGAAATTCTTATGTTCTAAGATTCATAGGAAAAAAGCCAGTAACAATAGTTCTATTGTGGGAGCTCTCCATGGATGCCCTAAAGAACATGACTCTAAAATCCTAGATATTATCCTACACATCAAGGGCTTACTCAACCAACCAAACTCTACTACTATCAATATCATTAAATTCCCCAAAGGCTCTAGTATACCGACTCATTTAGCTAACTACCTCATCAAGCCTATAACCTTTGAAGAAGTTAAAGCTGTGATGTTCTCTGGTCATTCGAACTCATCACCTGGTTCAGATGGTTTCAATTTTGATTTTTATAAAAAATGTTGGCATATTATAGGCAATGAGGATTTTAAGTCTGTGCAATCTTTTTTTCTCTAAGAGTTACCTTCCTAAGAGTACTAAAGATACGGTACTTGTTCTTAATCCTAAAATTTCTCATGCTCATCACATTGGGGATTTCAGACCAATTGCCATTTGCAACATCTTTTGCAAAATTATTGCCAAAATCCTAGCTGACCGTATGAAGCTGATTATGCATGCTATCATTCATAAGAGCCAAGCCGCTTTTATACCTAATAGATTGGCGACGGACAATCCTCTTTTGGCAGTTGAATTCATGAACCTTTTTATTAAATCGAATAGAAGAAAGTTCTTTTGTGCTAAGTTTGATATTAAAAGGGCTTTTGACACGGTGTCCAAGGACTTTCTTATTGCTAGAATGATTCAAAAAGCTTTCTGAGTGTTTTCACTAACTGGATTAAGGCATGTATTTATAATGTCAACTTTTCCATTTGCTTGAATGGGTCATTAGAAGGCTATTTTTTGTCAACCTCTGACCTTAGACAGGGTTGCCCTTTCAACCCTTATCTCTTTTGTATTGTCATGGATAGCCTTTCTTGACTTCTATAAGATCAACAAATGTTAAGAGGGTTTGAGGGCATCTCTGTTGAGGATTTCCATATTAGTCACTTATTGTATGTTGATGATCTCATGGTTTTTGGCAATGCTATCGAGTCCATCTACATATATCTTAACAATATTTTGAAGAAATTTTCTAACAGTTCTGATCATCACCTCAACACCCAAAAGAGTATCATCACTTTCTCTAAACACACACCTAATTCCCTCAGACTTGCACAGATACTGAATGTTACCAATGTTACTAACAAATTTAACTACCTAGGTATCCCCATTTCGTCTGAGAAAATCAAAGTTTCAGATTTTAATCCCCTTCTAGAAAAGGTCAATAGCCTTCTTTGAGGTTGGAAAGCTAAAACTCTCTCTATAGCTGGTAGGATGCAATACATTAAGTACACTATCTCTAATATTGTGGATTATTGGGTGAGAACTTCTTTTATTCCTACAACTTTTATTAAATGCATTGGTAAACTTTGTGCCAAATTTTTGTACTACAGGGACATCAAAGAAAAGCACCTGCATCTCATCTCTTGGGTGAACACTTGTAAACCTCACTATTATGATGGGATGGGTATTCCTTCCATTATGGCTATGCGGTTTGCTTTTAAATACTACACCATTAGCAGAATGTACAACATCAGGTCCCCTCTTACTAACTTCCTACTTGCCCGGTATACTTCCCCCTAGAAGAATATTGCTGCTTAGTCTACCAAATTCTCGAAAAGTATTTGTGATACTGCCAATCGGGTGAGAAATAAATTCATTTTTATTCCTCAAAGTTATTGCCCGGCTTCTATTATCTAGGATCACTAGTGATTGGGAGATAAAATTTTGAATATATTTCTTGATTTTCCTATGCTTAATCACTGTAAGGATAATGATACATTAGATAAATTGATTCATAATGATAATTGGTGCATTCCAGAGTCCATCTGTGCGGATAACAGCAAAATTCATTAATAGAATCCCTCTTGCGACTGATCAGAATAACTTTCTAGCATGGGAAGATAAAGAGAAGGCTGCTTATAAAGAGTTTTAGATGGAATTTTTTGTGAGTGAGGTACCTGTTGTTTGGTCAAATCTTATTTGGCATAAAAATCTTTCTCCTAGGTTTTCTATTTATACATGGATGGCTCTTTTGGATAGGTTCAAAACACTGGATGCATTATCTGTGAGAGGAAATGTTATTACTAACCCTCATTACTATTTCTATTATAAAAATTCTGAGACAATATCTCAATTTTTTTCAAATGTGAATATTCCTTCAATATTCTGATCTGGGTGATTCCTAAAATGCTAAATTTTCTATTAAGACCTAATGTCTCTCAGGCATTAGAGTTTATTGGTGGATTACCGGGTGAAAATAAGGAAAAACTTTGCACCCTTTTATTGTTCAATGCAATTATTTACCACATCTAGTGTGAAAGAAATAACTGAAGATTCAAATCTTCGGCAAAGTGCTTCTCGACTTTGGGTTCTAATATAGCTAAAGCTGTGAGATTCATGATCGCTAAATGGAAAAAGGGAATCCTTATGTTAGAGAATCTAAGCCTTTGAAGCTGCCATTATATTGGGTGAAGGTCTCGGCTTTGATTTCATGCTTTGACTGAACGATGATGTAAGCCTAACTATGAATCCTCTCTTGGAAGTTCTTCGAGAAACCAGAGTTGTTCCTCCATATTCACTCTTTTTCTGCCTGAGTTCAGTGCATTTTACTCGCTTCCTTGTAGCTCTTTATTGTGTTCTGCCTCTAGTGTTGTTCCTTTTTTAACTTATTTTATATTTTGTTTATCCTTTTAGTTTTTCTATGTTTTTATTAATTGTACTTGGTTCATGATTAATAAAATGACATAGTCCAGAATTTTTCCAAAAAAAAAAAAACGAATGTATTCTTTCCTCTTTACAATCAAAAATTAAGGACTTTTCTGGAGCAGTCCTAGAAATGACTACTCAGGAAACAATGCACTCAAGGTGTCTATTTGTGTTTCTTAGATTTCTTGGCTTGAGAACCGACATATGAAGCAAGAATCTCAATAATTACGCTGAATCTAGAAGCAAACTTCGGGTTAATTGTCTGTGTTGGAAAATCTATGGGCTTCAGGAAAGACTATCCTTCTTGTTACTTCTATTTTTAGAATTAGTTTATGTGAATGTGGTTATTGTTAAAATTAATAAATATGAGTAATTACAGCCAAAGGTTAGATACTTTAGGAGGATTAATGTTATAAAATTTCTTCTCTCTACACATAAAATCTCGATTAGATATTGATTGGCTTCAAATAATCTAGATATTCTCCTTCAAGTATCAATTCTAATCACTTGAACAGGGGAGATGTCTATCAATATTTGGGCGAATTTCATAAAAGGATTAGCTAATCAATGGTAGAGTCAGAATTTTTTTTCTTATGAGAGCACAATATTTAAAAAAAAAATTCTTCAAAATCACAAAAAAAAAAAATTCACATAATTCATGAGTTCTCAACTCTCTTTGATCTATTGGTTGAAAACTTTGACTATTTATAACCTCTACCAAATAATAAATATCTCTTTGCTTACAATTTATATATATTATTAATTATTATTATTATTATTATTATTATTATTATTATTATTATTAAAATAACATTTTGCCTGATTTTGTTACCTTAAAGTTTTTTTTTTTCTGCATTATGATTTTTTTTATTACAAAACTACATATTTTTTATTGAAAGTGCGAATAAATACTTATATTCTTTAGTTTGAAAATTCAGTCACAAAAATATTAATAGAAACTATTAAAAATATGACTATTGGGAAATTTTGGGGCATAGCCCATTTTATTAAAATAAAATGCTAATACAAAGTTCAATAAATAAAAACAACAAAATAAAGGGAAAAAAGAAATAAGCCAGAGCTACAATCAACATTCTATAACAAATATAGAATGTGGAAAATCATATCCAGTAAACTCAAAACAAACAATGAACTAACAAACTCAGAATGAATAAAAACGGGCTTCAAGCTTCAGGCGTCATAACCAAGCGGAAGAAAGAAAATCCAGTTCCAAGCTTCCGGTGAAACTCCAAAAATGATATCAGTGCCTAATATAAACGGTGAGAGAACTTCTTCTACCAAGTTTAGAGAAGAGATAGATGAAAAATCTCTCCTCAAAAACAGTTCCAGAGCCAAGACAGATGGAGAGCTTCTGAAAACAGAGTCAGTCGATAGACTGATATTGAGAAATCTCAGCATCCTCGATCCTCAGTAGCTCCAGGTTCTGTATCCTTGAATATTTCCTCTGTCTCAATCCAGCAGAGAAAGAACCCAACTTGAAAGAAGAAAAACTAAAGTTAGAAAAGAATATATGGAAATTTATTATGTAACTCCTCAAAAGTTTTCCATTTAGAAACTTTCAATTTTATAACATTCCTGATGGGGTGTCTAAGGGTCAAGGGAGAGACCCATTTCCCATAATAATGTCTTTTATTTCTTTCAATCCAGATAAAATAAACCAACAAGGAGATGATTAGAAAAATAAAAATTTTCTCTTTGCCAGAGAAATTATAATTTTGGTCAAAATGATCCAGGAGCTGTATCAGTGTCGGCCTTATGTAAAAATTGTTCATATGAGGAAGAAAATAAGAGATGACCTGAAAGAGAAATCACATCCAAAGAAAAGGTGTTTATGATTCTCCGTCTCATTCTGATAGAAAAAGCAAGAGGGATTAATACCAATATTTCTATTGAGCAATAAATTAGCAGTTTTTAGTTTCTCCAAAATAGCCATCCAAGTATATATCGAGAAATGAATAGCATGTCTTTTATACCAAATATATTTTTACCAAGAAACCTCAGTATAGCTTTCATGATAATTGGCCATAAAAAGACGATGAGTCGGATTAAATAAGCCATCCAAGAGCAGCGCTGGTTGCTTACCAATCAAAATTTTAAGGATTTCATCCATCACAATTCTAGGGGTATCCAAATGAAGTCTCAACAAATTCTGTGAAATAAACTTTTTAACCGAAACATAGGAATCAGATGGAGGATTAATAATATCAGTCATCGCTTTAACATTACACCAGGGATCCCAATAAAAAGAGAAATTGCTATTATAAATAATATGTAAAGAAATTTGCTCCTTAATATTACCAGCAACCTCAAAGATAAGTTTCCACATTTTGGAAGCATCCGCTGGAGGAGTCTTCCAGGGAGAAGAAAATTTAATTTTATACCAAAGAGCAAGCCGACTGTCTCGGGTCAGGATCCTCCAAATAAGTGAGCATGTGAAACTATGCTACAGAGCTTTAATAGAGGGTAAACCCAAACCACCAGCTTTCTTAGGCATACAAACAGTAGACCAAACAATAATATGCATTTTATTGCCATTAATCTTACCATGAAATAAAAATCTGAAACAAATTCTCTCAATAATTTTACAAGTATTCTTGGGTATAATAGCACATCTTATCCAAGAAGCAATGATATTAGCGATAGAGAATTTAAGAAATTGAATTCTCCCCGCCAGAGATAAAAATTTCACTTTCCAACCATCAAGCATACCATAAATTTTATTAATCAGTAGTTGAAAATAAGAAGCATTAGATTTATTAGGAGAGATAGGCAAGCCTAGATAATTGATGCAATGAACCATGTTATCAATACCCAAAATGTTACAGATCTCCTCATGCTGGCTCGACCGGACTGAGAAAATAATAGAGCTCTTAAGCGGGTTAATATGAAGAGCATATGCATTACCAAGATCATCAAGTATTAACTTGAGATTGTTTGGATTATTAATAGAATTCTCCCCAAAGACAAGAACATCATCTGCATAAAGTGTGATTGTAATCATGACCATTAGACAAGATATCTTTAAAATGATAATTATTATGATCATGAAGCATAGTAGATAAGGCATCCATCACAATGCAAAACAGGAGAGGAGAGAGCGGACAGCCTTGTCTTAGACCAGAAGTAGATTTATAAATCCTTTCCAAAGAGACGTTCAAACAAATGGAGAAATGCACATTATAAATGCATCCTTTGATCCATTGTAAAAATTTCTTGAGAAAGCCATTAGTTCTCATACGATTAATAATAAAGTCTCTAGAAACCATGTCAAATGCTTTATGAATATCAAGCTTAGCACAAAAAAGATTCTTCTTGTAATTAAATTCTTTCAATATCTCATTAGCGAGAATAATGTTGTCAGAAGAGGACCTATCCTGAATAAAACCAAACTGACTAGTATGAATAACAGGGGTAAAACTTTTTTCAATCTATTAGAAAGAAGTTTGGCAACAATTAATTTTGTAAAAAATATTGCAGAGAGAGATCGGTCTAAAGTCTGAAATAGAGTTAACATGAGAGCTTTTGGGTATAAGTATAATAGCAGTGTACTTAACCCCTTTAGGTAAGTGCTCATATTTCAAAAAGTTTTTAACAACATTACACACTTTGATACCAACAACATCCCAGTTATCTCTGAAAAATTCAGCAGTGAAACCATCGGGACCAGAGGAAGAATCAGAGGGAAGAGAAAAAACCACCTCCTTAATGTCTTGATTGGAAACAGGCCCAATCAAAGAGTTAGCATCATCATGAGTGAGAACATCCCCAGCAAGAAAGACCATAGAGTTAGTATTAGGAGGAAGGGGAGAAGTAAAAAGGATACTAAAATGATTAATCAGAGCAAGAGCAATATCATTATGATCAGACAAAATCCCATCCGTAGTATTAAGAACTTTGACAAAATTAATGTTATGTCTATTTCAAATCTTAGCATAGAGAAAGCCCAGATCCTCTTCGCCAGCAGAGTACCATTTCACTTTAGCTATTTGGATAAGTCAAGAGGCCCAAGAGTTTTGATAATCAGAAAGCCTGTCATTAACATCTTTAAGGTGTGAATTCATAAGGTAATCCTGAGGATTATTATCAATTTCTTTCAAGTAAAACAATTTCTTTTTTTCCAGATCCTCAATGGCATTAGAGATAAAATTAGCATAATTCTAATTTTTCTTCTTAAGGAGATATTTAAGAGTTTGCAAACTATAATAGAGAGAAGCAATAAGACTGGACGAAGGACAACTGACGGAAGCATCCAAAAGAACTTCATTGAAACCAGCATGTTTAGACCAATAATTTAAAAAAAAAATCTAGAAGGTTTTTGACGAATAGTATCAAAATAAATAATAAGAGGAGAATGGTCAGAGTAGAGAGGATTTTCCACTTTATAGTAAGAATTAGGATATAAATCCAACCACTCAGTGTTAATTAAAGCCCTGTCTAGCTTGCAATGAATGGGATTATCAATCTGCTGGTCAAATAAGATATAATATAAGCCAACTGAAGCCAGATTAGTGAGTTCACAATCAAAAATAGAGTTGTTAAAATCCCCAATCAAACTGGGATTAAGAGGAGAGCCTCCCAACTTCTCTTGGTCATGTCTACAACAGTTAAAATCACCAACTAAGATCTATGGATGTGAAATATTCTTAGCCAGCTCTCTCATATGAGTCCAACGAGCTTTTCTATCGTCAGGAGAATTCACAGCATAAATAACAGAAATATAAAAGAAAGTTGTAGAATCTAAAAAACCCTTCCCGTGAACAATCTGGGGAGAAATAACTAAATGATTAAAGGAAATATGGGACTTATCCCATTTAACCGAGATTCTACGAGGAGAGGAGACATCAAAATTGTGATAATACCCTTCATTGTCAAAATTTTGGTGGGATTTAATAAAACAAGGGTCATTGAGGGAGTTCTGGTGAATTTTAGCTTCAAGCACACCGAAAAATTTTATTTTATGGGTGTTCACCAATTTTTTACTGGCAAGAATTTTGTCCGGCCCCTCTAACATTCCAGCAGGCAATAGGGGGAGAATTCTTTTGGATCTCGAAGAGGCAGATTTTTCCTTTCTGTCATTTTTAGCTTTATTGGGCTTTTTGACAGAAGAAGGAGGAGGATTGATAATGTTAGGAGACTTCTGAAAAAAAGTGGGACCTTTGTCCATAGGAGAATTAATCTGGGATTTCCCAATATTCTGAGAAGTAACTTATTCCGCATCTGAATCTTGCTCAGCCTCAGTGGTGGCTTCCACATTCAAAACATCGAATTTATTAGAGGTGGTCATATCCGGTTCTAATTGGTTGGATATGATAATATTCTGTTCATAAGATAAAAATTATTCTGTGGGAAAATTAAGATTAGGTATGTTATGATCCTTTTCCACATTGAACCTGAGAATAGGAGGGAAGGATTGGATCTGATCTCCATCAAATAGGCGGTTCAGGAGGAGAATGAGAGGCAGGTTTGGAGTTAGAAGGTAACGGGGCCGGTGTCGGGATTAAAGGGGGAAGTTTAGAGGTCGTGCGGATTCTAAACCGAGGATTTCTACTAGTACTTCTACCTCTGGGAGGAGGACAGGTATCAGAAATCAGAGGAAGTTTTTGTTTGGGATTCATGGGACAAAGGTTATGAGAGTGAATAATAGAACCGCTCGATTCACAAGGAATCGGCTTGACTAGAAGTTTTTCATTTGAGCTAATTAAGTGATTAATGACAAGTGCTATCTCTTATTATGCCTTATTTATCTCTTAATACTCGGAGGGCGCCTCCGGGAAGTGGATGTAGGTCGAGTTGACCGAACCACTATAAATATCTGTATTCTTGTTTTCTTGCTTCCGCACTTTTTCTGCATTTATTTTTGTGGTGTGATTTTGGTTTATGTAATTTTCATTCTTTGTGAAAAAGAAATTTTTAAAATATCAATTCCCCCCCCCCCCCCCCCTCTTGATTAGCTTGGGGCAGTTCTATAGGGCTTAACATCCCTAACGAACTTTCAATTAATGACAAGTGCTATATCTTATTATGCCTTATTTATCTCTTAATTACTCATCAATTATTACTAATTACGTCAGAATACATGTTCATAGATATATTAAACGTAGATTATATATATAGGGATTATTGAATCCTTCATGAAAATCCTTAATCATGCATGATTTAGTTGACGATAATTTTATACAAAAACTCAATAATATTCTAAATTTTAAATTTAGTTATATATATATATATATATATATATATATATATATATATATATATATATATATATATATATATATATATATATATATATATATATATATAATCTTGTTTGGATCAATCGGATTGTCTTGTGGGGTCAGTTTCCTCTCCTTGCAGTGCTATTGGAGATGTTTTGGGTGACCCCTAGGATGATTGTTATGACTTATATAGTTTGAATGTTGGGCGTCTCAATCAGGAAGAGTTTTCATTTCATTTCTTATAACTTTTTTTTTTCTTTCTTCTTGTTTTCTTCTGTGTAATAGGTGGAAACTTTGGCTCGTAGGTTTTATTTCAAATGCTATATTCTTAGAGAGCCGAATGTTCTCTAAGGACTTGTAATATTCCTTTTAATCAACGCATAGGTTCATTTGTGGGTTTCCAACCAAAAAAAAAAGCAATCTTACGAGCTAAAGAAAACAATGCTAAGTTTTATCTGTTTATATCATATGTAGGATATGTAATTGCCCTTTTTTATTAAATATTTATATAATAAGAAAAGGAATTTAGTTCAAAAAAAATACATTTGGAGGCTTGAAATTAGTATAAAGTACCAAGATTATAATTACTTCGGCTAGTTTTTATGAATTGTCATTTTTATTTATAATAATGTCATTTAAATCAAACTTTATTTTACAGAGCAAAATAAAAATAAATTTTTTGAAGCCAAAATGAGAAACAAAAGTTTTATCAGGCATCTAATCTAATATGACCCATTAGAATATGAGTTATTTTGGGTTGAGTTGTGACAAAAAAATATGGCATCATAGCAATTAATCAATTGAAAGAAGAGCCATAAAATAAATTATATGATGGGTAGAAATTTAGATAGTTCTGAGATTGATCTTTCCTTTCGCTCATACCAAAATATGCATTATTTTAAGTCATTATATATGATTATTTGGTGTTAAGGATACTGTGATTTTTGTTCCATAGATTCTCCAGAACAAGGAATGACAAATGGATAAATTGCTAATAAAGCTTTACTAGCATAATACACCATCTGCTATGTTATTGAACTCTATGATATAATTTGTCAGGATAGTGGTCTAGTTAATGAGTGATGCTCATAATAGATAGTATGAAAGTAAAGAGGATAAAATAGATAAGCATTTCTTCATATTTCATAGGAAGTTTTGAGTGTTATATTCAATTTTTTACTGCACCATTAAGATGTAGATCTTCACGGCTCCTTTTTTTACCACATAACATATATATATATATATATATATATATATATATATATATATATATATATATATATATATATATATATATATATATATATATATATATATCATTTATTGTGGAAACTTCATATTCACCATAATTTTTCTATTATCAGAATCACAGGTACAGTTTATAACTCTGCTATTAAACCTTTTTGATAACAACTTTTTTTATCATCAAAATCGTAAGTTCGAAATCTCAGATTGCAACTGGTTTAATAGTTGAACGTAAACAAGTTTTTCCAAATATTTTATAATTATCAACACTAATATGAGTAATAAATTATCAATTTAAAATTTAAAAGAAAGTAAAAAGACAAATATTAACCACTAGTGGAATGAAAGTGTCTTTTGGTTGGTGATAATATGTTGCTCCTTGTTTGCTCTCTGTCTTGAGCTCTCATACCATTTGATGTTGGTTGCAAAGTTGACTTTGGAGTCGAGGAATAAAGTAGGGTAAATTGATTTGGTGGGTTGAAATGGGAGACCCAAAAAAAATCATTCCCCTCCCCCGTTTCACATTTTTTTTTTCTCTCCCGAACCCAACTCTCGGCCGCTCCATCCCTCATCACAGCTCAAGGATTCTCACACTAACCACTCTGTCCCTCTCCATTCCCTTCAATTTTTGGAGTGTTAAAGTAGCTGTCAAATCCCTTCAATTTTTGGAGTGTTAAAGTAGCTGTCAAATGAAGTTAAGGACGCTTACTTACACTTGAAGCTCAAAGCGGAGCTCAGTGCTTCTTGTGAATACGATTGGAGTTAAGGCTAAGTGGCTGTAAGTTTTCTCACTTCTAAATCAAATAGGCACAGAATTTTTTATTTTTTTGACTCCCCAAACAGGACAAGTGCAGATTTTCTTCTGAACTATTTAGGCTTTTTTTTTTCTTAAACCTTATGAGTGTGAGTGTG
>CM028347.1:29549546-29578546 GCA_016618105.1 Dendrobium huoshanense
GCTTAATTTATATTATTGATATGATAACTTTAGAGGTGAAAGAAGGATAGATATATAGATTTTGGCTAACCTTTTGATATTAGGCATAGCAAGAGAATGAAGTGGTCAAACCTAGTGAGAAGCTTCAAATTATTTGCAGAATATGTAAGAATGAAAACAATCACAGAAAACAACATTATATATATAAATATAAATTTTTCATTAAAAAAATATATATATATTTTAGGCCACCTAACTTAAAAGCAAAGCAAAAGTGGTTGGTGAATTTTTTTCAGAATGCTTGATATTTATAAATATTACAGATGAGAAAAGATAAATATTATAAAAATTTCAAGTGTATAACCGTAATAATAAATTCACCGTTTAATTGTTTTCTATTTAAATCAAATATTTTCAATTATATTGATTGTATTTCTTTCACAATAGAAAAAAGGCTCTTGAATTATCAAAATATGGTTCAATATTTTCAATTTTATTGATTGTAGTTTTTGCACTTTGATAACTTCATAAAATGAGGTGGCAATGCTCACATAATACATTGAACTCCAACTATGATTATAATACTAACTAACTAGGCACTTAGCATTTTCTTACTGTCTATCACAACTAATATCCATTCATTAGAAATGAAAATTCAAAATTAAAAAAAAAAAGTTCACTGATAATTCGAGCATTAATCATATAATTAACTTGTGTTGAGCATGAACCACATCGATGCTCTTGAACTTATAATAAGTCTTACATGATGAGATAAAGTTAAAAAAAGATAGGAAATGTTTGGTTGGTGGAGATAAAAATACAAAATCAAGTATTTTGAAAGAGGACTTCTGATATCTGCTTGTAGGCCACCCATCCAAGCCCAAAGCTTTTATTTTAGTCAATATCTGTCACTCGACATGAAATGCCATAAGTTTGGGAATGTTCTTATGGTTCTCTGCTTCCGACTTTACTACTTCTATGATTCTCTTTGGCACCACCATTAGCAGAATCTCTTGGAGGTATGGCAAAAATCCAATTCCAACAAGTGCAAGATCCTCGCAAGGATAGAAAACAAGTTTTCGAAGAATAGGCATGCAATCCATTAGGAATTCAATTCGAAGCGGTAGTTCAATTTTCAATGTCTTCAAGTTTCGGAAACCTCCTGTACTAAATGAATATTCTAGTAACAAATTGTTGTATATAGTAAGGCAAAGCAAGTTGGGTAGAGTTTTGATGACTTCCAAGTCATCCATTTTTTCTATAGGCAGACCCAATTTTGCTAAGTTAGTAAAAGAGCCAAGGCAATCTGGTATTTTAAAATTGACTCCCTTTTGAAATCTTTGGCGCAAAGAAGGATGTTTTTTTATGTTCAAATCAAAAATATTTTCTGATGGTGCAATGGCATACATGGTCAAGGAGAGAAGAGACTCACTTAATTTTGCCAGAGAAACACATAAGGAGCTACATATTGTTGGGGTTGAAGACACTATAATCTTTAGCTTCATCAATTGAGTTAGGTACCCTAATTCCTCAGCTTTTTTCACATTATCAATGTGCAAGCCCACCAATGTTTGCAGATCCTTAAGATTTCTCAACACTCCAAGTTCTATAGATGAAAAAGTCATTAGAAGATGACGAAGTTGTTTTAGTTTTGCAACCGAAGAATTCAGCCGGCGTATGCCTTCAGAAAATATGTCTAGTTCATCACGTAGGTCGAGTGTCACCAAATTCTGAAGCTTACTAAAGGATTTTGAGAAGCCTAACTTTGTATTGGTGCCTTTCAGGCTCAAATATTGCAGATGCCTTAACTTACAAAGGATTCGTAAGAAGCTTTCTTTTTCTTCTCTCGAAAAAAAATAATGATTTTCGAACACCAAGACTCTCAGCAAGCTGAATCTTGGAAGCATGGCTGGGTTTTTTTTATAATCATAAATTGACAATGATGTAACTCTTGATAGGTCCACATCATCTAGAATGCCTCTTATTTGATTGCTTTCTCCCTGAAGAGATAATCTTCGAATCACATTTTTAGTGTTAAGAGTTGTTCTGCTCTGCTTACCAAGAATTGAAACCATATTTTCCTCCATTGACTTGAAAACAAGGACTTCAAGCATAACATCATGAACTCGACAACTTTTCACCTTCCCATTCCAACCCACTTCTGATGGCAAGATAAGACTTCTATTAACCAGCTCATTGAAGTAGTATTCTGCCACAATCTCTGCCCTCATAGCATATTGGTTGCTCACTAGCCCTTCAGCTACCCATAGTTGAATCAAATTCTTACATTCAATGAGATGATCCTCTGGAAAGATGCTAAGATATAAAAAACAAGGCTTAAGAAGGTATGGGAGGTGATTGTAGCTAAGCAACAGTACATGCTTCATGCCTTCAAGTCTTGGATTGGTTTCAAGCAATGAGGATAAGTTTTCGAGTAATTTAGTCCATTGTTGTGGGTCGTCGAGATTTGGAATGGTTTTGAGAATGCCAGCCATTGCACAAATGGCGAGTGGAAGTCCATCACACTTCATAACAACATCATTTTCTACTTTCTTCAAATGCTCTGGGCAGTGCTTACCGAGACCAAATACTCTATTTTCGAACAATTCCAATGACTTTTTCTTTGAGAGCAGTTGTAACTCGTAAACATAGTTGACACCATCAGCTCCGGCACAACAGTTGTTCGCCACATCTTTTATCCGTGTTGTGACTACAACTCTACTTCTATTTTTGTTTTCAGGAAAAGCATGTTTTATGCTCTCCCAAGCATCAATGTTCCATATGTCATCCAACACTATAATATAACACTTGTTTTGTAATAATTTTTTTAGTTCTTCAATGAGATCCTTCTTTTGCATCTTCTCAAGATCTACTTTATAGTCATGAGGTGATACTTGCCTGATGATGTCCCTGAGGAGTACATTAAGATTGACTGTCTGTGAGACTGCAATCCAGGCTCGACAATTAAAGCACTCACCTGCCATTTGTGGGTCCTCATATACCCTTTTGGTGAGAGTGGTTTTACCAAGTCCGCCCATGCCTAACACCGTGATGACCCTACGTTGTAGATCATCCCCAATTAGTAAATTTGTAAGCTTTTCTCTAGGCTCATCAATGCCTACCAATTGATCCTCCTGGGTGAACAAGGCGTCGAGTCGATGGTCGATGAAGCAAGGGGAAACTGCACTAGCAAAGTTGGATGAACCAAATGTCGTTGCAGCAATGCCATAACGTGATCGACAATCACTTATGTGACAAATCCTGTATTTGAGGTCTTGAATCTCAACTGCGATCTCATGGCGAACTCGTATCGTGCAAAGAGAATGAAGTCGACTACTCAACCAATCAAAGTAGTTGCTATAATAAAACAACAAACAAGTTTAAGTAGTGTTGGTTAAGAAATTTTTAATGTTACTAGTTATGGGTTAAAAACGTATCCAAAACTTGAACTAATAATAATAATGATCAATTATCCAAGTCAATCTAAGTTTATATTAATCTACAAATTTGATAATAAGGAATTGAGTTTAATCTCTAGTATGGCCCATTTCTTTCCTATCTTAAGAACCAATATTATTTCTCTATTTGCTAGGCTATTCTTTAAAAAAAATTGTTCAACGATATGACATGACATTGACAATCATGTGTAATTGCGATATTTAATTTGTCATCTTTTGGGAACACTTTGTGGAATTATCAGGAACTAAACTAAAAGTATTAAATGAGAAAAATTAAATTGATGAAACAAATTAAAGATCTCCAACTATAAAAAATAAAGAATATATAGTACAAATTTAAAATAACATTATGACACTCATTGATGAAGAAGAGGAAGATATTTGAACTTTGTTCTCCACCCCATCTACTAAATTCACACAACAATAATTTGACTCTAAGGGCAGTAAATAGGTAAACCAATTAATATTTGTAAACTTATCCTATATGATTCATTAAATAGTCATTGCACATAGTAACAAAAAAACACAAATTTGTTCTCTTAAAAGAAATGTAAGATCTTCAAATAAAAAATTGATTTTTAAACGGAAGAATATATATGATTAATGCTAAAAAATATCACTATCATTACTCTATCATTAGAAACTAAAGTTACTCATTTGAAATAAAATATAAAAACTTAGGTTTTTTATAAGTGATTATAAATTTTACTATCATAAATTAAGAAAGAAAGTATATTTTATAATAAAAAATTTACATTTAAACATAAACATTTTTAAAGTTCTAATGATAATCTTTGAAATCGACCTATACCTTCATTTCTCCTAAGCTCTAGTTGTATTTATAATTTATAGTTATGATGTTATATTACTTGTATGCATTCTTCATGTCATGTAGGAATGTTTATTCATTTTCTAAAAATAAATATTGAATAAGTTTTCAATACTACCTCATCACATTTTATACATAAACAAGTTTTCAATGCTGCCAAAGTTAGTAGATCAAATCTAGAAAAATAAGTTTGAATTGGATGCTTATCTCATTGAAGATAGATGAGGATATGTTGGTAGCAATTAGATGTTTATTAATGTAAAATGAATCATGGTCCTGATGAGAATTATCTTATGTAATGTAAAATCTTCATAAGATTAATTTGTTGACCATTAAGAAGAAGAATGGGACAACATCTTATAAAGATCAAAGTTCTATTCGTAGAATCAGACAAAAGTAGAGTTTGTCCTTCCCTTATCAAATTTCATTAATTATCATGGTTGGATTGGTTTCATAGCCCTATCAGGGGCTTTTGATGATATCTAAGTCAATTTATCATTGTTCTCTTTTGAAGAGAGTATGAAAAAAATTAGCGGTTACACTTCCACAAAAGTTCATTATCAAGGGTTTTTCAATTCTAGTATACTAGCTAGCCAATCAAATTTGTCCACATCATCAAAACTTTTTTAAGTTTTTTTTCTATGCAAATTTTTTCTCTATTGTATAAGTTTACTTTAAATATATAAAAATTATTTTTTTTTAATCTTTTTATTTATAATTATCATAGTTTTTTTTAGTAAAATATTAAAAAAAACACACATTTCTTATGAAATATAAATATTTATTTTTAATCCTAAATTAATTTTTATGAAAATGATTCAGAAGTAAAGTCAGTAGCAACTATAAAGAAAACGAATATGCTTACCTATTTGGTTGACGTTTTAAATATATTTTAAACTTGTCCAAGCAATTCTCCATGTCTAAAGAGACCTCTCTGACGCGCCGCACCCACATCCTCGCCATGGAATCTATCTCTTGCCTCTCTTCTGCTCTTTTGAGGAAGGCCTTCATCATCTCAAGCTCTTCAATTATATAAGATATTTCTCCACGAACACCAAGCAAAAGACCGACTTCTTTTGATGCTAGATTCGACAGGTTTGAACCTATCACTCCCTCCACAAATGAAGGGATAACTTTTAGAGCAAGTGCCTCCGCCATATCTCTCACTCATCTGGAGATGAAGAAGAGCTACTGGGCTATTTATAGTCTTTTAGAAAGGATTAATGAAAGCAAAGTATATTTCTCTAAATTATCGTAAAATAATATATAACAAAAAAAAGTAACAAGCAAAAGAAAGTTTTGTGATAGTTTAAAAAAAAAAAAAAAAAGTCTGAGTTACAGTGTATTGGTACTATTTTGCAGACATACATTTAATAATTCTTATGGTAAGCAACCAAAAATTAAAAAGAGAGCACGGGGCCAGCTTTTTTTTTATTTTTAGTAAATACTCCGGTCGACCTAGCATGCAACTCACACCAATTTATACGGGCCAACACTTAAGCTTTTACTGGTTGTCAAGGAATTCGAACCAGAGACCTATAGATTGCACAAGCATGTCTGCACTGCCGACGCACTGTCGACACAGCTCGTACAGAGAAAATTATAGAGAGAAAAATAATGATGAAAAAGAGGACAAATTTGCAGCCTTTTCAATTTGAGGACCAGCCATGCTTTAATATTGTTTATTCCATATTGAAAGCTCGTAGAAGAAGCATTTTGTCCTCGAGAAAAAAAAAATTATGATATTAAAAATACAAAGGCACAAAAACACTCCAATATTAAGCGACACTTTCTCTTAGAGCCGTTTGATTTTTTTTAAAAAAAGTAATGTAAAAAAGAATCTAATGTAAATTGAATATTCTGAATTTAGAATCAAAGTTAAGAATCCTAATTGAGATAAAAATAAATAAAATTTTATTTTTCTAGCTAATATTTTGCAGCAGAATTTGTCGAAACAAATTTTCCGACAAATTTTTTTGCTAGAAAAATTTTCCCGCTTTACTTTTACCTGTTGGAAATATTTCGTCTGAAATCCATCTAAAATTTGCCAATTTTTGCTGGAAAAATATGCCGAAAATCGGACATTTTACTGTAGTGTTTATTATTGTGAATATAAAACTGCAACTCAAACAATAAATTGTAAAATTTTAATTGAATCTTAAATCACTAGTAATTGCACTTAAATAACCCTGTGATATTAAATAAAATAAATTATAAAATTAAAATTAAAGCTTAATAGTTTGACAACCGCATATCCTAGCATGAACTATGCTCTGTTTGTTAAGACAACCAATCTTCGTTTTAGGTCATTGGCAATGTGGACATGCTTGAGCAATCCTTAAAAAGCAATATAATAGAAATAAAAATTATAAAATATTATATTTGTTTTCATATATAAGATAATTTTTATAACTACAAATTATTTACCTAATTAATCTAAGTTTAAACAGGTTAAGCATAATTACAAAAATTAAATAGAAATTAAAGACGAATTTAATATTTTATTTAAAAAATTTTGAAACTAATTTACTTGATATATATAAATCTAAAAAATAATTTTGAAAAAGATCAATCATAAGCAATTACATTAAATGACATTTCATACTTTCTAAAGTTCTACATTGGGTTTGAAGCAATGGAATGATCATCTTTGGCAAGTCATTGAGTCATTTGATCATCCACCAACAACTTTCTATATCTTGCATTGACAACTCTGCTACTTCAAATCCTTTAACAATACTATTAAGCATTAGCACTTCTAATGCATAGCTGAAAATCATTAATAGCCACTTAGTGTTTAAGGTTTACAAGCACCCTAAACATTAATACTAAGGCTTCGTTTGGGACGGCTTTTTTATTGCTTCCAAAAACGGAGTTTTAGTACAAAAAATAAAAAAGTTGTACTACAACTCCATTTTAAAAAGCAATAAAAAAGCCGTCCCAAACAAAGCCTAAATCTTGCATATAATGTGAACTTTGCTACTCAAAATCCTTTAACAACAAGATTAAACATTTGTACTTCCAACGCAAATTTGAAATCATTAATAGGTGCTTATAAAACTAGCTGCTTCATTAGGTCAACAATATGTCATTTTTTATGATGATAAACCTATGTTAGCTAGTCATATTAATTAAAGTGTAGAGTGATCGACACCCCTCTTAAGTAAAACTTATGTGAAAAATTTAGAAGATGATTTGACTAAGAACTTTGATAATTTAAAATTACTCTTTGACCTAATAACTCGTCATGGTATTTAGGCTTACACATTAGTTCTAGTTTTTTAGGAACATGTAGATTTAAGTTTTTTTTTTTTTTTTTTTTTTTTTTTTGTTAAAACTCACGGAGGGGCCTATGCATTAATATAAAAAACATGTTACAGAGTCCTTAAAGAAAACCATCGGCTCACTACTGCTCAAACGATCTACAAAAATAAAGATAAAGAAAACCTAAGAGCCAATTGTCTCCGCTACCAAAAAATACAATGAACCCTAGTAACAATCTACTGATGCTATAGACAATCATCCAAAAAAGAAAGAACAAAATATAGCAATAAGGCTCAGTCTTTCTATCAAAAATGAAGTCAGTCCTGATCAGTTTCTTCTGCAAAAAAGAGAAACAACAAAAAGAACAACTACGCCAAAAAATACTATTAGCAATAAACATATGAGAAAAGGAACGAAAAATAAGACAATTGATAAAAAAGGCCCAAGTGAAACAAATCTCTGAAATAATAGAATAAAAGCATCTAGACAAAATGATAAGCCACCTCGCACAGACATAATAGAATAAAAGCATCTAGACAAAATACCCTCCCACAGTCAACAAAGAAAAAACAACTCCCACAATTCCAGGAGAGCACAAAGAACCAACAACGTAGGAATATCAGGACAAAACCAAACATAAGAAGAGAAGCAAGACAAAAATTAAGAGTTAACATAAGGAATGCCATTCACTTCCAAGTTAATCATACTAGATAAAGGACTAGGAATATTAGAGGGAATAACATCAATAAAGCCACTGAGAGTACAACCCCAGTGAGCCAGCCAAGAGGCACAAGAATTACCAACCTCACTAGCCTGGCAGAAGGAATTAAGGATTTAAAAACAACAACAATCTGTTAATTTCCCTAGCAAGATATAAGTAATTTAGATTACAGCAGACATCCTGATCTTCCTGCAAAGGTAACAGGTTAATGCCAGAAGTAACTTCAATAAAAATATTATTGATGTTAAGAGGAATACGCAAATGAATACCATAAAAAATGGCTTTATATAGGGTAGAAACCGCATTGCCATTATAATCCGGACCCGCAAAAGCAATGATAAGGTGGCCATTACTGTCTCTAATAATACCACCACAACCATTCCCTAACTCAGTGTTAACACCATCAACATTAAATTTAAAAAAAAAAAATTAGCAAGGGGCTTTTTCCAATAAGTAACTTTAAGAGCAGACCGAGCACCCTCCCATTTAACCCCTAAAGTCAAACCAACATCATAACAGTTTTTAAAATTCTTACTAGTGATCAAATTAACAGCCACAAGAGCTAAGATTTTGTCCTTCACCCTTTGGATAACATTGAGATGATTCATTTTAAAAGCATTGAAAATGGAATTGTTCCTTTCTGGCCAACCAAAGAAACCACAGAATAAGGGGAGGGATCACATTGCGAATATGACCTTTAATATCAATAAACCAAGATTTAAGAAGTGCAGTAAGAGATAAAGGAGAATTAAACATATTTAAGTTAAAAATGTCATCAAAATGAGCCCACGTTCTAACAGCTACAGGGCCGGAAACAAAAATATGATGCATAGTTTCAGTGTGGTAACAACATTGACACTTAGAAGTTAAACTAAAACCTTTCTTAATAAGATTATCTTCCGTAGGGATGAATTTATGGAGGAATCTCCACAAAAAAATAGAGATAGTAGCAGGTATGGATTTATGCCATATCTTAGATAAAATTATATCAATATTACCTTTATCTCTAAACAAATGCCAAGCACTCTTTAAATGAAACTTACCATCTCTAGATAAGTCACAAAGCATGATGTCATTAGAGGAAGTGCTAATAGGAAAGTTTAAAATACGGTGAATAATAATTTCAGGGAGTATATTAGATAATTTATCATAGTCCCAGCAACTATCATAAAGAAAAAATTGACTTTAATAGAGGCAGATGAAGTAGAATTTAAAAGGGAATCAATATAGTCTTTACCTAACCATCTATCTTGCCAGAAAAATATGTTACCTTCACTAAGACCCCACAAAATAAGGGGTTCCACCTCCCATTTAACCTTACACAGCCTTCTCCACACTTTAGAGTCCCCAACTTTAGGGAAAATAGTGGTAGGATGCTTGCCCCCATAGTATTTAGAAATCATAAAATTGGCCTACAGATTCTCTTTAGCACGTAAGTTATGCCAAAGTTTGTAGGAGAAAGCCTTAGCAAGGTCATATAAATTCTTACAACCAAAACCACCTTCCTCCTGAACACCACAACACTTATCCCAAACAGCCCAAGAAATTTTAGAAGAGGGAGATGTACCTTTCCAAAAGAACTTGTTAATAAGCTTGTGGATCCGACTGCAAACCTCTTGAGTAGGGAAGATATTTTGAAACAGGTAAAGCACAAAGAGCACTTTTAATAAGAGTCAATCTACCTCCAAAATTAAAAAAAATTAGAATTCCAGGAAAGGAGCTTATTCTGAACATTAGCAATAAGATCATCAAACAAAAAAGTTTGTCTTCTACCTTTAACTAGAGGAACACCAAGGTATTTGATGGGAAACTTAGAATGAGTAAAACCAATAGCATTTTAATGGCTAAAATGCGATTATTAATAATCCTTTTTGAAGCAATAAAATAACATTTCTATTTACTCAAAGACATGCCACTACTTATTTCAAAAATATTGAAAAACACCATAACCTTATGAATTCTATTAATAGTAGCATTGGTGAAAACAACAAAGTCATCGGCAAAACAGAGATGGGAAATATGAAAGCCACCAAAAGTACGAAAATACATGCCAGGATTGTTCTCAAATAAATTAGAGAGACCCCTAGATAAAAACTTAGCCGCAATAATGAACAAAGCAAGGGATATGGGGTCACCTTGTCTTTAACCATGAGAAGATTTAAAAAAGCCATGTTTGGAACAATTTAAAATAATGGAGAAATACACATTTTCAACACAATTTTTAACAAGATTAATGACCACAAAGATAAAACCAAAAAAGCTCAAGAATGAAATAAAGAAAGGACCAATCAATATTATCATAAACTTTAGCAATATCAAGTTTCAGAATCACATTACCACCTCTAACCATGATATCTAGATCTTGACATAATTACTGAGCTAAAAGAATATTCTCAGTGATAGGCCTTCATTTCACAAACCCCATTTGATAGGGAGAAATGATTTTAGGATGAACCAAAGCAAGACGATTAGAAATAATTTTAGACACTTGTTTATTAAAAAAAGGTACATAAGCTAATAGGCCTAAAATCATTCCAAGTTTGGACCGCATTACCTTTAGGAATAAGAACTAAAGAAATAAACATAAAAAATTTAGTGATAGGACTACCAGCAAAAAGTCCAAAATAGCAAAAAAAATATCATGGTGAATAATATTCCAGCATTTTTGAAAAAATATAGTAGTGAAACCATCCGGGCCAGCAACAGAATTACTATTCATGTCCATTAAAGAATCTTTCACCTCCTCCAGAGGAGGAGGTCTAGAAATACAAACATTATCCTCATGAGAGAGAATTTTGGGAATAAAAGAGTGGTCTGTAATTTGATTAGGAATGTAATCTTTATTAAAATGATTTTGAAAATAAAGCACAACTAAATTAGCAATTTCAACAGGATTGGAAGAATAGGAACCATCCTCCCTTTGGATGTTATTGATACTATTCTGAATCCTTTTTCTCTTAACAAGAAAATGAAAATATTTAGTATTATTATCCCCCTCAGCCAGATGTTTAGCCGCTGCTTTTTGTTTCCAAAAAAGCTCTTCATGAGCATGCAATTTAAAGAGATCAAATTTGGATTGATTTAACTAAGAGAAATTCACATCATTAGGATCATTTTGACATAAATTTTCATAAGAATTAACACAATCTTCAGCATCAAGAATATTAGAAAAAATATTTTTAAAAATGTTATGATTCCACCAATTAAGAACTTGCTTCAATCTTTTGAGCTTGAACCAAAGTCTATTCATACCACAAATCGAATTATCCGGGTGTAAAGGAGAATGCCAATTCTCGTAAACAATAGCGAAAAAAGAATCAAGCAACCACATATTTTGAAATCTAAATTGACATTGGGAATTAAGATTTCTACTCTTAATGGTAATAAGGACAGGAGAGTGATCCGACAATGTTCTACTAACATGCTGGACATTAGTAGCATTATAAGAGTTAATCCAAGAGTCATTAAAAAAAGCACACGGTTAAGTCTTTGCCATAAATGACCCATGTTCCAAGTAAAATTGTTGCCAGTAAAGCCAATATCAATTAAATTGCAGGATAAAATCATATTATTAAAATCAGCCATAGAACGATAAGAAGGGGAAGATCCACCAATTCTTTCAGAAGATGAAGTTATGGCATTAAAGTCCCCACCAACAAAGCAATGCAAGTTATAACTTCTATGGAAATTCATGATCTGATCCCATAAAACTCTTCTGTTGTAAAGGGAAGAGGCAGCATAAACAAAGGAAGCATAGCAGTGAAAATTAAAAGCCTCAATATTGCAATGTATGACTTGATTGAAATCGCCAACAATATCAATTTTAATGGAATTTTTCTAAAAAGCCCAAATTTTGTTAGCCACATTCAAAATTACAAAATTAAAACCCAAAAATCGATAGGTGTTCATCAAATGGGAAGCAGGAATTAATGGTTCAAGTAAAATAAGAATAGAAATCTTGTGGATACGACATAAATTTTTAGCACGCATTCTAGAAGAAGGGCAGTCAATGCCCCTAACATTCCAAATAATAGTACTAAACATATAGAAAATTAATGAGAAGTCTTCGAACAAGAATTTTAGGAGTGTTTCTAGCCGGTTGCAAAGTAATATGTTTAGGTTTTCTCCCTCTTTTAATTTGGAATTTAATAAAACTGGTATCAATGTCATCCTTAGTAAAACATTTAGCATTAAGATGTAAATCCTCTTTATCAGATATAGTATCACTATTGTAATGAGTATTTAAAGGAACCTTTCTATCAATAGAGTGGAACTTGAGGAGCTCAGAACAGATATCCTCCATGAAACGACCATCCTCCTCCCAATTGTCCGTAACATTCATAGCACGTTCTTTCAGAGAAGTAGCCGAGATAGGACTTAGGTCTGCATAAGCAATTTCTCCATCCTCTACAGTCAAAACATACTTGGCACCATCACTAACAACCATTTGATTATCCACATTGGTATCCTTCCCAGAATCCTGACCATTAAAAGTGTTAGAATGCATAATAGCAATGGGATCCGCATTATTGTGGTTAGTAATCAAAGAAGGAATAGATTCAGAATTAGGCATAGCATGATCCATAATTTCCTCACAAGCATTAGAGATAGTATTTAAAGACACAACTTCCATAACCTGAAGAACATTATCAAGGATAAAAACATCATTTAATTTAATTGAAGAAAGTTCCTCTTCAATCATCGGGTTATCCCGTAGGTTCACCAAAGGTTCAGTTTGCAGAGTATTTTCCTTGTCATTTCCACCTACCTCAACTGGCTTATTCATAGAGTTCTTATCAGGACGCAAATGAGGGTGTTTTCTATAGCATTCATTAACAGCATGCCCATGCATTTTACAAAAAGAACAAAAAATTGGTAAGTTTTCAAATTCAATTTTCTAAAAGTAACCCTTATTTTTAGATCCATTCCAGATTTCAGTTGAATGTTTCTTAGAAACATCCAGTTCAACCAACACCCTCACAACCAAAGGTCTAGAAATGGAAGTCGTAGCTTGGTCTGTCTCTAAAGGCAGACCTAAGACAGAAGCCATACCAAATAAGATTTGCTGGTTAAAAAAATGTAATCTTAGATTAGGAAAGGATATCCAAACCGGAGAAATTAGAGATTCTTACCGAACATCAAAATCCGACGTCCATTTCAGTAAGCGCATTTGACATGCTTGAACATAATACGATCTTATAGCAAAAATTTGACTATAATCAAGATCATTACAAAGTTGAATGACAATATGTCTATGGTCTAGTAAACCGACGTGAAAAGAACCAGTAAGCTTAAGGTTCACGAAGAATTTGCAAATAACATAGAGATTAGGTATCCTCAGAAAAAATTTACCAACTAAAGTTAAGGAAAAAGGAGTAGCTAGCTGTTCCACCACAGAATCTTTGCAAACAAAAGTCGGACAGCCCTTAAAAGTTGAATGCACAAAGCTCAATTTTTGCGAAGAAGAAGATGATCCAGCGACAACATCTTTAAACGATCGTGTTTTTCCTTCCAAAATGGAGGAAGAAACGGGGTGAGATGACGAAGAGATCGTCATCCCCCAACACGAACACCCAAAGAGAAACTCAAAAACAGTAAACAAAAATAGAAGAATAAGAAAATCTGAAAGAAATATGGCGAGTGAACCGGCAGAAATTTTGTCGGTGACATAACGACAGAATTTTCGGCGTAAACTACGGCCGTTATTTTTTGGTGTATGATTTCCCTTCCTTTCAACCGTAATTTAAGAGATCAACTGTTTATTTTAGCATATTTTATGCTGGTACTTTCCTACGTACAATTCGACAGACATTTCATCGATCTACGTAAACTCAATGAAACTTTTCTGTCAAACTTTTTAATAGTAAAAATATCGGCGTATTAGTCACCAAAAAAGCTGATGACAAAAGCCCTATTTCCCTCCTGAGCCCTCTTCCTTATCATTTCTTTCCTTTCCATTTTAGTTCCCTCCGCTTGCATCCGTCGCCTCAGCCGAACGCCGCCACTGCTGAGACCAACCCATCGCTCAACAAACTTCCACCGAGTTTGTCGACGTTCACCGCCTCAATTGCCTACATCAACCGCTCTTTTGATGAAAATCAACCGTAAGATTTTATTCTTTTCATGGATTTTCTCGGTAGACATTAGCAATAGATTGTACAATGGTGTATGTGTTACTACCCATGACCCCGAGTTTGAGATTTTGATGATGAAAAATAATGTCGGTTGAATTATCCATTCATTGAATATTATTTTATTTGCTATTATCCATGAGTACTAACATTTCAGGAAGATCAAAAGCTACTCTGAATTACAGGGAGACCCAAGAATGGGTTGATTAGGAGTATGAGTCTGAAAATGTATTTGAGTATAGCCATAACATGCATAAAAGTCGGAGCAACCATGCACACACACTGGGGGAGAGTTATTTTTTAAATGAAAAATTTAGAGATTTCTTTCTCTGGAGATCGTACTTTATGAAGTTATATCGTACCGTACGATCTGAGCTTTGTATAACAATTATGTGAATAGATCATACCGTACATATCATATTGTACGATATGTTCAAAACCAAAACCCCTGCCGTCGTTTTGAATTAATTAAGTTTTTTTGTGCCGTTCGTACTGTACGAACACGTTCGTACTATACAATTTATTTTAAATACTTACTTAATTTAACCCGTGATTAGTGCAAGAAATCACGGCTTAATTATAATTCGAACATCATACTGTATGAACCCATTCATACAATACGATGAAAAGAACCGAATTACAATCGTCCCAGGGATCATCCTGGACGATCTCTTGGTTTTTGTCTCATCGTAATGTACGATGTCAATCGTTCCATACGATGAACATAGACGACATTTGATCGTCCCGGACATCGTCCTGTACGAACAGTATTGTTATGAATCGTACCGTACGATTTAAGATCGTACCGTACGATTTAAGATCGTACTGTACGAATGTTTTTGAACAGTTTGTACCACTTTGTACCAGAACAAAGTCTGTTTATACATATCGTATTGTATGATTAGAAACCGATAGTAACGACTATTTTGAGATTTCAAGGTTTTTGGAGCCCATTTTTAGTGTATCAATTTGTAATGTTTTGGGAGAGAGAATTAGAGAGGAGAATGTGGTTAGAGAGGGATTCCGAGGGAGAGAGCTCTTGAGAAGTTCTTTAGGGTTTGAGAGAGGAGGAAGAAGGTGAGTGTTGTGAGGGAGAAGAGGTGTGAGGGAGATCACATGGTTGCTCCGTACTTGCTGCATCTTTGTTCCTCCTGTGGCCCTAGCAGAATTTGTGGGAGGATCTCCAAGGAGAAAGGCTCTTCTACATCTGTGACCTCGAGGTACTCTACCTTCTCCAGGAGGGAGAAAAATGAGAAGGTTTTCTGCCGTCGCCAGGAGGGTGAAAACAGAGTTTGGCACTCCGTCACGCCGGGTTGGTGAAAGGGAGTATTGTAAGGGCTTCTCCGCCTTGTCAAGGGAGGCAAAAGGAGAACTATTGCTTGTAGTGAAATACTTGGAGCGGAGGACTCCGGGGAGTGGACGTAGGTCATGGTTTGACTGAACCACTATAAAAATTTTGTTGTGATTTTTCCTTATTATCTTTTTTTATTGCGAGCATTTTATTTCATAATATCTGCTTGGGAAAATTTGTGAAAGAAAAGTTGTTTAAGTTTTCATGTTAAAATCTTAAAAACATCAAAAAAATTAGAACTCCTGCTTAGGTTTTAATTATTATTAAAAAGTTTTCACAATTCATCCCCCCTCTTATCCATCTAGTAACTTTAGTATGCATTTTGTTAATGATATTCGTCTTGTTGATAAGTCTAAAGAGGTCATATTTTGTAGAGAGGTGTGTATTTTTAGTAGAATTCAAATTGGATGGTTAAATTAGATGAATGCAGTGAGATTTGAAATAGAGTTGATGTGTACAAGATGTGGTGAGACTTGCAATGTGAGATATAAAATTCTCCTCATTACAAGTATCTCCCTAGGTCATTACAAGTGCATGTTTGTTTTAAAAGTTGGTAGCATACTAACACCATGTAGACACAAATTTTATAATTGATTAAAGCTTTAATTTTTATTTAATCATGTGTATAATTGATACATGAAGAGCTATGAAAGATTAAACATAAATACAAATTTTTTCTCCAAGAGCTATTGTGGTTGGTCTCCTCAACGATCGTTATTTTGAAAACTATTGCAAACCACTCCAATCATGAGAAATCCCATGAATCTTTGATTGTAATCATGACTCCTCAATTAGGGTGATCAAATAGTTTCGAAAAGAAAGTTATGCATTTAAAGCATTCCCTTCTAAACACATGTATGGTCGACCACACAATTTAATGAAGCAGAGTGCGATAAAACAAAAAGGAAAATATAATATTTATAAAGCTAGATTTTGACCTTTTTTTTTTTTGGAAGAAGATTGATATTCTATATCTAGAGATCATTTCATTATTTTGAGGTCTTAATCAAGAATATAGATTTCTAAGTTATTCTCTTTAAAATTCAGTTAGAAAACTTAGTAGAATATTAGTTTTGAAGTACAAGATGATGATCTAATTGGGTAATACTTTTTTCTCAGAAACTTTTGGGAATTTTTTTTTCTTAATTTTGATGGATAAGAGTGGGATATCAAAACCTAAATGGAGTAGTGATCATATTAAAGATGTTGATAATTTTTTAAAATTTGCAACTCCAAGTCAAAGTTCAGAACAAAAAAACTATATGTCCATGCAAATTTTGTATTAACATATATTTTTATCATACAAAAGATGTCAAGTTGCTTTTACTCTCCAAATGATTTTTCCCTGAATAAGTTATTTGGAATAGACATGGAGAGGAACATGCTTTTCTAGTTGAAGGTACAATATCAGAAATATTTAGTAATATTTGTAATGTTAACAAAGTACAAATTCAATGCAAGCAACCCAAAACAAATGATATAGAAGGATTGTTAAGAGACACATTCTACTAACGAAATGCCAATTTAGATGATAAAAAAATGAGAACAATATAGATCTGACAAATGATGATGCGATGAAATTTGGTAATTTATTTCTGGAAGCAGGAGTAGAATTATACCTTGGTTATAAGTCATTCACGAAGTTATCCTTCATCTTACATTTATTTTGCCTAAAGTGCTTATACACTATTGGTCTGCAAGATCTATTGATTAATTGATTGAGTTATTAATTGAAGCTTTCTCTAATGTTTCATTTCTACCTAATAATACAAATGAAGTTAAGACGGTAATAAAAGTGTTCGATCTTAGACATACAAAGATAAATGCATATCCAAATGATTATTATCTATATTTAAAAGATATATCTAGTTAAGAGGTATGTCATATTTGTGGTTCTTCAAGGGAGGCAGGTGCTAAAAATAGTCCAGTTGGAGGAAAGAAAAATCAAATGAAGTCTGCTAAGGTTGTTGAATACTTTCCCATTTATTCATAGGGTTCAAAGATTGTTTAAAATAAAAAAGTCTGCAAAAGATATGATTTGGCATGCCAAAAAAAGAAATATAGATGAGTTGTTATGGCATCCAGCAAATGGAGAAGCCTGGAAATCCTTTGACTCTACATACCCTAATTTTGCTTCAAATCCACGTAATGTTCGTCTCACATTAGCAAGTGATGAGTTTAATCCTTGTAAGATTATGAGTAGGACATATAGCATTTGGCACATACCTTTGATTCCATACAACATGCTTCCTTGGATTGCAATGAAATAAATGTCATTCATTCTGTCTATTATTATATGAGGGAAGAAAAGTACAGGAAATAATAGTGTTGTCTATCAAAAAATTGCTAATAAATGAGTTGTATGAATTATGGCATGGAGTGATATTTTATGATGAAGCCTCCATATAATATTTTAACTTACGAGCTGCATTAATGTGAACGATCAATAATTTTTTAGCTTATGGTATGCTTTCTGGTTAGAGCACTAAATCAAGATTTGCTTGTCTTTACTGTGTCGAAAACATAGTCTTTACGATTATATAGAGGGAAGAAATTGTCATGTATGGGACATCGTCGTTGGCTACCATAGAATCACTTATTTCATCGATAGAAATGGTACTTTAATAATGTAGAGGAGATCCATAAAGCACCTAAAAGGAATACTACTAGTGACATTTTATATAATTATAGAATATTCAGTTTCCTTAGAGAAAATCTAGAAGCTTAAAAAGAGGGCATAATGTAGAACTAATTGAACATCTAATTTGGAATAAAAAAATAATTTACTACCACACAATCTTGATATCATGCATATTGAATATATATATATATATATATATATATATATATATATATATATATATATATGATAATTTCATTGACACTTTACTTGATCTTGAGAAATCTAAAGATAACTTGCAAGCACCATAAGATTTAGTTAATTTTAGAATTAAGAGTGAGCTACATCAATAAATTCTTGAATATAGTTCTTAATTTTTGGCCCCAACTTGCTTTACAATATCAAAAAGGAGAAATTGATATTATGTCAAGTTTTAAAAAATATAAAAATGCCCAAAAGTTATGCATCTAATATTTCAAGGTGTGTTAATGTTAGTGAATATAAGATTATGGGCCTAAAAAGTCATGATTGTTATGTGCTTATTAAAGAAATTATATCAATTGCTTTAAAGTCATATTTTTCATCCAATGAAATTATACATATCATTGTGGAGATATCAAAAAATGTTAAGTCAATTGGTGCCAAGTTTATCAATCCAAATGACTTTGACATGTTACAGAATAATATTGCAATAACAATGTGTAAAATGTAAAGATCAATACTCCTGTTATTCTTCATGAGCATAGTTTATCTACTTATTTAGTTGGCCATGGAACATAAAATTAGGTATCCAGTTTAGTATAAATCGATGTATCTATTTGAGAGATAATTCAGTAGTAATTATTAATTCATGTTAATAATGTTCATATTTTTATAAGCTTTATAATGATTTTTATTAATTACAAAATTTTTTTAGTATTAAAAGACTATATAGCTAACAAAGCACAACTTGAAGGTTCTGTTTCATAGGGTTTTAATGCTGAAAAAGGGATCTCTTTCTACTCAAAATATCTGTATCGGTCTCAATTTTTGGATAAGGCCATAACAACTGGTGAGGAATAATTTATTTTAAAGTTTTCAAGTGGTGGTACTCCATTGGGAAAGGTTACTTCATTCAACTTAGATGATAATTAATTGGCTCAGGCACATAGATATGTCGTCCGACATTATGATAATCATGAATACTATAGACATCATTTCAAATATGGAGAGAGGAAAAAGCGACGTGGCATACACATAAAACATTATCATATTTAGAGAAACTTATTAATGAAGGAATTCACAATTGGTTGCGTGACATAGTATGTTTTCGTATTTTATATTTCTTAAACTTCATAAATGATATTAGATTAAAGTATTTAACATAATGAATTAACTTTTTATTCCTTGCTAGGTTTCAAGTTCTACTGATATGATAATCTCAGAAGAAATCAAAGCATTAGTTAAGGGCCCCAAAAAATTGCATAAAGATACAAGGATCTTCTCATTAATAGTTGTATTTTTCACACAAAAGAATGAGGTGAAGGCAAAGAAGTATAGAATTTTGATGTTGTTAATACAATAAAGATTGAGAATTTTAGTTATTATAGAATAATTAATGATATTATTGAAATTAATTATGCTAATATATTCAAGGTGATATTATTTAAATTTGATTGGGCAAACACAAGTTCAACCGGCATAAAAAAAGAGGAATTTGGTTATACTCTTGTGAACTTCTTAAGGCTTATTTATACATGTCAAAACTTAAGGATGATCCTTTTGGTTTTTTTTATTTACAGGAACTGACAAGAGGCAGTCTTTTTAGCTGAGCAAAAAATGTGATATGCGAAGATAGACGAAATAGATTAGGATTAATTAGAGGAGAAAGTAGTGGGTAGACTGAAACTCCTTCTACTCCATTCCAACCATATTCACAGGAAGAGATTGAGTGTAGTAGGACCCAACAGACTCCACAATATTCATTTTGTGGCCAAGCTTCTACCCTAGAAGGGGGGGGGGGGGGGGGGGGGGGGATCTCTCATAGGTATGATTTTCTATTATTTCAAAATTGTTATGCTATTCATGCTTATTTTATATATTTTGATTTGTGAAGATGAGCAAGAAAATCATATCAAGTGTAAAGGTCGTACAACATGTGTTGATATATAAAATATGCCATCAGGGACATAAATTGATATTGATGTAACTGAAAATAACATCTTCTATAACATCCCTGAGTTTATTCTACTGGATCATATCTTGGTGTTGGTACAAGAGATTTCCTGTTTTGACTATAATAGCTTTCCCTGATTAAGAAAATAAGGGTATGGAGCCCTTGAAGAAGAAAATGTTTGTTGAAGTTGAGGCATGTAGAATTTCACAGTAAACTTAAAATTTTCAGTTATATAGTAAGAACCATATAACATTATCAACTGCTGTCTAAGTTTGAGTTCCCTGACCATATACGCCATTGGATTCTTCAATCCCTTGGTGTTAAGTAGCATAATGATAAAATCACTTTACAGACTGAGTACTATGACGGTAGACCAATTAAGGAAATTTTAAAGAATATTCCATCTTGAGTTGATTAAATGCAATGGTGCCAACTTGTTACACAATAGTCAAAGCTAGAAGACTAGGTAAGTATTGAGATAAAGATTGTTTGTTAAAAATTTAGCTCTTTAAATTTTAAATTTAACATTATCATATATCATAGGAAAGAGCTACCAAAAATTTTAAGAATGCCGAAAAAAAAATTTGTCATCCTAGAATAGGTCGTGTAAGCTCAGTCCAGAATAGAAGGAAACGGTATAAATTTAAATATTTAATTTTAACTACAAAATGCTTCATTTTCAAACTTACATTTTTATTATATTTTTTTGTAGTTTATTAAGGACATATTGCAATTATGAAAAATCAATAGGATGCACAAAGATAGAACCTAGTCATCTGAGGATGCTATGCAGCGATGGGTACTTATATATTATGATTAGAAATTTTTTATTTATAATAAGTTCTTCAAAAGATCTAACTATATGTAATTATAATATAGACGCAAGCATATAATCTTCTTGATGAGGAAGGGTTTACACCTAAAGACGAAAACATTGAAGTTAATGAGAGAGTCTTGGCTATTGTTATGGGACCTGAACATTTAGGTAAAGTTAGAACCCTAGGATTTGGTATCATGCCGACCCGATACTTAATTTCTTCAAAGCACAGGTTAAGAAGGTGGTGGTAGCAGTAACATCTTTGCTCATATAGCAAGTCTTAAATAAGAGTTCAGCTCATTTCGTTCTAAGATGAGACTGTTTATGCAACAATTTCAGGTAAATCAACCACCCCCTGGAGGATTATAAATAGTATGAAAAATATTGTGTAATTTTAATATAAATGTTTGATTATTAGTATCTCATTATCCCATACTATTTTCAAGATGACAATGACAATTCATCTTATGTCTGATATTCAACTGGAAACTTAAGTTTTTTCTGTTGATGAGCTCTATTATTTCTCGTGATACTTATAGTTGTATGAATATTTTATGTATTTTGGAATTTAAGTTATCTTTTCTTTTGAACTCTAGTGGTTCTTGTGATGTTTGCATTTGTAATGATATTTCCTTCTCCTAGCTAGTTGGTTTCTATGATTTGCATTACTTTGAGACCTTAGACTTGCATTTCAAGTTGATTTAATTTAATTATTTATGATATTATTAATACTATTTACTTTGCAAAATCCTGGTTGTTAAGATAAAGCACAAAAACCACACCCAACACATCTATGATGAGCCTTGAATCTTATGCTAGCTTTCAAGTTGGGGTAGATATGATCTTCTGAATTGTTTGTGGAATTACAAGTTTTGCTACGATGAAAGCAGCGTAAATGGAATTGAGAACCATAATTGCTCTTAAAGAATTCCAAAGGTTCACAACCAATTCTTTCATGTGTTTTCAGTCACCTGAAATTATGTCTAGAAGTTTGATGGAATTACTAAAAGTAAAACAAGATTAATAAAATAACAATTTTAACAAATTGTGCCAATCATTGATAGGGAAGTAGTCATTACTTGTGCTAGTGCGTCATCATAGTTTATAGAAAATTGCTCAAGCAATAAAAACTTGCTCTTGCCTTGATGTGTTTTGTTATCATCTGACCTCTATGATAATTATTGGTCTCTCATTCTTCATTTTCACTTTTTAAAATTTGTATGTCCTTTTGGGTTCCGATTCTTTCACAATGGGTTTGGGTTGGATGCCTTAATCTCTCAAAATTTCTATAACATTCTCGTTTTGAATAGTTGCTGATGTATATTTATATCAGATCAACATATGAGATTGTAGTGGGCATTCTCGTTCTATTTTTTTTTTTTTAATATGTGACATTGTTGCGTTTATAACTGCCACACCATAGCATAATTAATGTGACGAGTAAAACCGTAACAATTCTAGACATTTGTTTTTCTTGAACATATTTGTGGCCGTTATGAACATGGAAATATGTAAGTTTGCCTCAGTTATAATCGTTGCGAAATATAGCACTTCGTTAATCTACCATGCCGGTCCTTAGACTAGTACGAAATATTGATCATTGCAAGGCATTACAATTACAGTGGTGGTTCAACAGTTTTTAAATTGTTGCGAAGAAATTAGTGGAGGGTAAAATCACCGGGATAAGTAAAACATTTTGCTGCGATATCTATATTTTTTAGTAGTGTGAGTGCAACTCTATCATCCCACTAATTTAATTTATCCACCCACTAACCTTTATGCTCATAAAACTCATAAATAAGTTAAAATTATGTTATTAATCCTCACTTAACTGTCGAATATTGACAGATTTTTAGTTCTAAATCTATTGAATATCTTCATGTATCTGTGTACCTCTTGTAATGTAATAATTTCTACAAACATCTAAGAGAGAGCCTACTATAAGAAAATGTAGCGTGATACTGTTCATGTATTGAAAAGGCAGATTACATTTAACTAGTAAAAAAAGTTCACCTATATGCCATAATAAAAGATTTGAAGGTTGCTTCAAGCTTCAATCTTAAGAGTTTGAAATGTTTGGAATGATTATAATTGTAGTTTATGATAGAAATTAATAAATCAGCATTATCTATGCATCGTCCGATGATGATCTCAACAGGCTTAAGTTCGTTTGGGACGGCTCTTTTATTATTTTTTAAATCAGTTTTTAAGTGCTAAAAAAAAGTTTTTTGTAATAAAAAATTATTTTAAGAAGCAACAAGAAAGTCGTCCCAAACAAAACCTAAATTTGCTTTATATTTTGGGAGCTTTATAGCACGTTGTATATTAAATGTTATTCAATCCATCACAATAAATCAAAACTAAACCAGTCATTATCCTTGACAGTGGTGCAGGCGAGCAAGCAATGAAGGCAGGCATGTAGTGGGCGCCGTCTCGGGCAAGGCTGGCGTCCATGGGCAGCTCGATCGAGACAGGCACATAGTGGAGGAAGGAGTGCAGGCGGATTTTTTTCTTTGTTTTTTATTTTTCGAGCCGATATTTTTATCTAGAATCTGTCGGGAAAAAAAAAAATTCCTGCATGGTTTTTACCGTGAAAAATATTCCGTCAGAAATCTATCGGACAATAGGACATGTGTTTATGCAGAACTTTAGTTTGAGCTTGAGACCTACGCGTGAGTTCGATAAATTTTGCTCATGAGCGTATAAACGAGTCAAATTCGAGTCGACTCATCTCACTTAAACCCCTATATTTGTTTATTAAATATATCCCTTGTTCTGTATATAAAGTTAAAAAATATATATATATTAAAAATAAAAAAGATAACATAAATATTTATAGTAAAATTATTCAGAACAAGCAAAACAAAGTTTTGTGGTAGATTTTCCAAAAAAAAAAGTTTTGTGATAGGAAAATGGAATCTTGCTTTGAAACTTTCGGTAAAGGTAAAGTGGCGCACAATGCAAGAGAGAGCACATGGCTATCTCCGTCCTTCCCCCAAAAAAAAAAAAAAAAGTTACAGTGCATTGGTACGAATGAATGTTTTCGTGGTAGAAAAATGCAATCACCCTTTTGAAGTAGTACGAATTGATAAGCCCTACATCCAATAACTTTTGTGGACTTGTGGTAAGCGACGAATAATAAAAAAGAGAGCATGTGATCAGCTTCTTTCTTCCACATGCATTGCTTACACAGCTCGTACAGAGACAAATATACAGAGAAAGAAAATTAATGAAGAAAAGAGGGCTAATTTTTGCCTTGAGCATGATTAATAACTTAATTGTTGATTAATCATTTTTAAATTAAATACAAAATTAGCCATAGTCGCCTTAAGAGAAAGTATCACTTATTATTTGCTTAATAATTGATTTGTTTAGTGCATTCGTATTTTTAATATCATCATTATTTTTTTCCACTGCCAAAATGCTTCTTCTTTGAGCATTCAAAATGAACCAAAGCAACAAACAATATTAAATTATTGCAGGCCCCTCAAATTATAAGCCAAGAAGCTGTCCATCTTTTATCATGAAATGACCACTCGTTTATCATGGCATGACAGCTTTGTCGATTAAATGATATGACCGCTGTGTATAATTGTCATTGCAGCTTAATTAACTGCAGCAGTGTGTATAGTTTATCATGATATGACTATTAAATGGCATCTAATACCTAACAAAAAATCCAACATGAACAAGTCCATTGTTTTCTTATCAGCAACATAGAAGGGAATGCGCATTTGATAGAAGGATGTACGGATCGGGGATCCATCCCAACTTGTACGCTAACTTCAGATTGCTTTTAGACGCTTGCTGCCTTTTGGCGAAGATTGTTATGACATCTTCATGTTTTGCTCTCTCGGTGACTGCCACTCTCTGATCTTATGGCAACCGGCTTTCCCTGGATGGCCTATGTCGCTAACTTGGTTACCGAATGTAGCTTTTGGAACTTTGTTTTGTAGCTGGAATTCTATCTATTCCCAATCTGTCTATTGTGTTGCTTGGGGGTTGGCCTCAGCCTGAGTCCTCTTTTGGCCGTTTTGGCTTCCTTTTCTTGTAACTGTTTTGTTGAGTTTTTTATTCCTGTTTTTGATTTTATATGTCTTTGATTTTACTTGTAATTTAATTTTCATTAATATTTGCACCAAATTTTTCCAAAAAAAATTAAAAAATTGCAGCCATTTTCATTTGAGGGACCGGTAATACTTTAATATTATTTGTTGATTTGTTCCATCTTTAATGCTCATAGAATAAGCAATTTGGCCTTGTGAACCAAAAAAAAAAAAATGATGGCATTAAAAATACGGAGGCATATAGAATGATCATCAAATCCAAACAAACATTAAATTAAAACAAAAAAATAATAGAAGCGAGGAAGCTAAATATATGAGGCATATAGAATGATCAAAACATCAAATATTTGAAAATTTATTAAAAATTTTAAAAATCAGAAAAAAATCCTAAATAAATTTTTATAAGTATATAAAAACACAAGAAACAATAAACTATATAAATATTTCATTTTCAACCTTAGAAATAAATTTACAAAATAACCTAAAAATTAAACAAAATCATTGAAATTTAAAGAAAAAAATATAAAAAAATATGAAATAAACTTTATTGAACTCATAAAATTATAACCAACAGTAGCATTCAAAAGTTTGTAATGTAAAAGAGATAAAAAAATAAAATTAAAAGAGTTATATAAAGTTATTAAGAATTAAATTTAAAATTGAAAATTAAACATAAAATCAAAATTAAATTTAATATTAGAAAATCTATTCAATACTCTCTAAACAAACTCCTTAATTATTAAAAACCAATAAAATTGACTTATTCTTTTATTCCATCTTCTTAGATTAAATAATAACATTTTGTTTGTGCATTAGGACTTATTAGTAGATAGTGTCATTTGTATAATAAACTCTACTATCCAATTTATTATTGTGAATATAAAACTTCAACTCAGACAATAAATTGTAAAATTTTAATTACATCTTAAATCACTAATAATTGCACTTGAATAACTCTCATATATTAAATACAAATTAAAGCTTAATAGGTTGACACTCTCATAGGCAACCAATCCCTATTTTTTAGTATATTTTATAACTTTATTGATGTGAGTTAATAATTTAGATGATTGATTATCTATGTGGATGTGTTTCTAGGATTTTATGATGGACATTTAGATTGTTTGAGGTTATGGGCTTTTTTTTTTTTAGAAAAATTTTATTCCATTAGTAAAGGACGAGTACAACAAGTGCCAGAGCGGAATAAAAGCCAAATACAAGGAGAGATAACAATGAGGGAGGCCGAGAGGATAAACAAAGCAGCAAAGGCCAATGGGCTTAGTATTTGGCCTAGACTTCCAACCACTCCGTAGCCAGGTACGGGCCATCCATTATAGTGAAAGAACAAAACACCAAGGTAAATTACTAGTTTCACCCAGAGATCCAAAAAACACTACCAAAGGTTGCCAACAAACCATGAATAAGAGTGGTGAGCCCGAGCCACATCATCGCCCAAAAGGACAGATGAAAGTCATAGAGGCAACAATAGATAAGTTACCAACAAATGAAAAATAGAAAAAAACCAAAATAGAAACAAAAAAGCTATTTTTTGGATATCTGCTTTCTACATTTACCAATCCAAGCATTTCCATCTCGCAGAATATCTTCTTGATCAAAACATTCAACTTCATCAACCTCCGAAGAGGAAGGGGACAAGCACTAAAGCCAATCTATTTGCATCCTACCACCCCCCCCCCCCCCCCCCCTGGAGGTGCACCCACATGGGAAACCAAAGCATTAGGTAAAATTAAATTCACAGGAACCTCAACAAGATGGACAGACAACTGAATAGTAGGCGTCGACGGGGTAAGAACCTAAGGGACCACTACACGAGTACAAACCTCACCCACATAAGCAACAGTCATAACCAAAGCATCAAAGTTTAGAGGAGAGAAAATATGAGCCGAGCCATAAGACAGTTCTTGGCTAACTACACTATTAATCTCACAGGCAACAAAATTCTCTTCCTTCAAACTGACCACTGTCAAAGGAGTAGAAACATCCCTTGAAGAAAGATCGATACATAAAACACCATCCCTCAAGGCTTTAGGACCACCCAATCAAACTAAGTATGAAACATCATTATCGATCACAAGGACAACCACAATAGGAGACATGGCAATAGGCTCAACAGGCAACAATACCTTGCATACATGAGGAACATTATTATATAAATTAACCTAAGGAACAAACAAATTACCCACAGGAACAACCATAGGCTTATTAGGTAGAACATCTACAGAAACCACAAGAGGACCGAGATTAATAGCTAAATTGGGATGTGAAATCAGGCAATCAGTATTAGAATGATCCAAAACTTTGCAATGAGAACAATAAAAGGAAATTCTTCCATTTTCACATGTTGGATATAACCCATCTTCTCAAAACCAAGCCACACGGTCTAGATAGTGCTTGGTAATATCTAACTCCAGTAGAATACGGGCGACCGAGGGCCTAGTCCCAGTCCAAGACCATGAAGCAAATGAGGGTAGAAAAGGTGCGAATGCAAATTTTGGAAAAGAAACCCATATTGGGATGATTGGGGATTTGACATTGATGTAAAATTGGGGTGACCACTTAAACAACTTCATATAGCAATTGTTAACGAAGTAAGAATAGTGCAAAAAAAAAAAAAAATGCTACAGTAGCCTAGGTCATTCATCATCTTAATCAAAATATTCTTTGAGTTAAGCACCGTAATAGAAAATTCTATGTTTAACTTAAGCTGGAAAAAAAAATATGAATTGAATCTAGAGCCGGACGACGACCAATAAATTTCCCAACCAACGCAAACTCAAATGGAGTAGCCAAGGCCAACATTTCAATATCAGAAATCCAAAGAGAAGGAAGACCATTGCAGGAGGTGATTTTGAGGCCAGAAAATTTCGGCGCAGAAGAAGACCTCGATAGAACCTCCGGAAAGAACGAGATTTTGCCTTACTGTCCAGAAAATTGGGGTCAATGAGCCGATTAATAGCCATTACCACCAGGAAAATGAATGAGGGAGAGAAAACACAAGGAAAATCGAGAAAAGCTATGAAGAGATTACCCATAGGGTGGCCACGAAATGCAGAGGAACACAGAAAACCCTAGAGCTCTACACGGAACACATTTTCGCTCTTTACCTTGTAAACTAGTTCCAATTTGGTCGATTTTAATATATTACTTTTGAGAAATTAATTAAGGATTTAGGTCTATTGAAATTAAACTAAGATTTAGTTATATTAAATTTAATTTTGAAAGCAAAAGTTAGAAGTTTTAAAATTTAATCATATATGTGAAGTCAATTTTACTTACCAGTTTTTATCTAAATTTGAATTTCGTTGTTAATAAAAGTTTCATTTTGAGATGATCAAAATTTACATTAGACGACCTTACTGAGTTCATTAATTACATCTGAATTGGGTTTTCTTGGATATTTTAATAATTCATTAAAGTATAATTCTATGACCTATGATTGTATCGAGGAACAAAGAATTTGTAGAATGAGACTTAATAATCGATATTGTTTTATATATTTTGGCTAATTATGAAATAGCCATCATTTTAACTAGTATTTTACTTATTTTAATTAGGTATGGGATTAAAGATAATTTTAAAATTGCCAG
>CM028347.1:29579046-29718656 GCA_016618105.1 Dendrobium huoshanense
CCCAATTCTCTTGCATAAGGTTCTTCTATCTGATAGATAAGTCTGCATGATGAAAAATCTGGAATCTAGGATTTTCAAAGTCAAGTATTTAAAGGTAATCGGTTATTTTGAAATTTAAAGATTCAAAAGAAGGGAGGCCTCTTACTCTCTTCTCTTTTCTAGTGGCACATATTGCACATCTTTTGACTTTTGATGCTCTTCGTGCATTTCTTGATTTTTGGCGCATTCGCGCGTCTTTTGATTTTTAGCGCATTCGCGCATCTTTTGATTTCAATTGATTTTTGAGAAGAGGCTCCACTTTCTTCAAATACCTTAACTTGATTGATCTTTTTTTATTTTGAATGCTGGGATTATATCTCAAGTATTAGAGAAGAAAATTCATTCTCTTATACAAGGAAGAATAATCCTCAAAGCACATTCAATCTTTTTGAAAAGAGTATTAACTTGACTTTTGAAAATCATTGAATAGATTTTAGACATGCGAGAATCGCCTATTAAGATAAAGATTGCTAGAGCTTGATAATTTTCATTTCTGAATTCAACTTAAATTTGAGATAATTTTTAATTCAAAGGTTAAATCAACCCACAGAAGCGGTGGGAGGGAGGGGTATTCAAACATTTGATGGAATCAACTACAACTCTCTCCAGCTTAAGACTTAAGGTAGAGGTCAATTTCGATTAGAGAGGTTAATCAACTATCTTGAAAATCAAGATTAGTACACTTGAGAAATTGGAAAATTTCCTTAGAAAGTTGCAAGTCTATGTGGCATGACCCTTGTCAACATGGAATTGAATTTCTACAATCTCTTTGAAAAGGGAGACTATTATAGGATCTGCAACATCCCTAAAAAGCACGACATTATTGGAATCAAAAGATTAATCGCGATAGGACCCCGCTATAAATTTAAATTTCGACGGTATCACTATCTGACACAGTCTTAGATTATTTCCCCCTCTCAAATTACTACTAGGAAAGTAGTTAAGAGAGTGGCACCCCGAGTGGTTTCTACTCCTCCTCCTCTGTAGATGATATAGTGGGACACGTGCAGTAACGTGCCTTAACATCTTCTAGTAGAGTGGACGGATCATAACCCCAATCGGGGGCCTATGGCCTATTGTGGTAATCGCTCAATTCTTTCTTGCTTGAGTCTTTCTGTGTAATAGTCAAGCAGGTGTATTGAAGATCGCACTCTCATCTCTATAACCTCCATCCTTTGTGCAAGGAGAGGGTACATAGAAGGAGCAACGAACTCTCGATTGGCCTCGAAGTCGGTCTTCTCTAAGGCTTCCAATTCAACAGTCTTTCTAGCCTTAAGATTCCTTTTCCTGGCTCTTCGAAGGTAATTCTTCATCTTGTTCCTACCGACGACGGGGGTGCTAGAATTTGATCCGATCTCAGATTGAGATGGTAACTCTTTTGTCATTATTGACTTCTGGTTTTGATTCTCCTGAGTAGAGAGTACAGTGGGTATAGGAGCGACAACGACCTCCATCTTGGCGATGTGGGAGTCAACTCTTGACCCTAAAGTAATCTCAACTAAAGGAGACTTTTCTAGTATCGCGGAAGACAGATCAATCAGTGTTTCCCCGTTAACTGAAATCTTGAGGTCTTGAAATTCCATTTCGTACTAAATTAAATTGCCATTAAGAATTTCTTCTACAGGCACATCTCTATTCAGCGAGAAGACAAGTTTCCCAGCCATTTGAGTATTTGATTTCCTGGAATTAAGAAAGTGTTTTGAAGTAAGATTTGAAATGGCATTTGAGTTTCAAGATGATTGATTTTATTCAAAATTTTATAACTCAATTGTATTCAGTTTACACTGAACACAGTGGTTCATAAAATTGACGAGTTTAAATTGACTCTTTCGCTACCCCCACTGACATGGGGCAAAATGTCAAAATTCGGACTGGCATTTGAAATCAAATTTGAACTTAGTTTGAGGTGGAAAACAAGTTCAAACTTAAGGTTAAAATTTTATTCAAAATTAAAGTTTGGATTTGAATTTAACTTAAGGTTGTATTTGAATGGATCTCTTTAAATTTTGAAACTCAATACATTGAATTTCAATCAATGTAGAGGTTTACAAAATTATATAAAGATCCTAAAAATTAGGCCTGACTCTTTATCTCACTAAGTAATTAGGGTGAAATGTCAAAGCCCAGAATTGACTGGAAAGTTTGGATTTCCATTGCATGTGTTCAACTAAAACAGAACGTCGTGGAAGAAACATGACAACAACGATTAGAATTGATTTGAAAGATTTTCCTTTACTTTGAAGCTCAAAATGTTGAGTTCTATTTTCAAATAATGGTTTAACAAAAATTAAAAGAAAATCTAGAGACCTTGAGTTGACTCTTTCACTGCACTGACAAGCTAAGAGTGAAATATCAAAATTCAGGGTTTACTTAAGAGTTGGGTTTTCGTTGCATGTGTTCAATTACAATAGAATATTATAAAAGACACATGACAATGACGATTGAAATTGATTTAAAAGAGATATTGAATTTTTGAAAATCCGGTAGAATCTCTCTTATTTTGAAACTCAATATGTTGAATTTACATTCAACATAAAGGTTTACAAATTTGTGGGGAGGATTTTGAAAGTCGACTTGACTCTTTCATCCCGTCAATTATTTGGGAATAAAATGTCAAGATAAACTTTACCGAAAGATTTGATCGAATTTAAGGGTGTGTATATTCTATCACTTGTATTGAATTATAAGTGCTACAATTCTGCATCTAGTGATAGGCTATAGAGATCAAAAAGATTTGAGAAGAATTGGAACTTTGCTAAATGGTTGAAACTATGATTTTGAAATTGAAGAGTCTTCTATAAATTGTGAAACTTAACATGCTAGATTTATTCGCACGCTAGTTTGCAACATATACAGGGGAATTTTGGCTTGACTCTTTTGCTCTACCAATCAAGTTGGAGGCAAAATGTCAAAGCCCGACTTAATGAGGTTTCCTACACTCACCTCTCATTTCACATGTCTTAATTGAGTTGGCCACACTCACCCAAGAGAGAAATGGGTAGAGGGACCAATAAAGAAAGGTAGTCAAAACTACCGATAAAATAAAATTTTGAACCGCTATTAAAGATGGAGAGTGAGACTTAGTCCCCAGCGGAGTCGCCATTTTTTGTTTTGATTAAAAAAAAATAGTGAGATTTTGAAAATGTATCAATTTTCTTTGGGAATATTTTTAATTTTGAATTTTAAAATTGAACGCGTCATTATGAACAGTATATCACCTCAGGAGATGATCATATCGTTCTCTAATGGGTTCTAATTTCAGAATCTCAAATTTATCCGAATTATCGTAGTCAAACTCAAAGCGAGAATCACATTTGACCCCGGAGGATCAAAATGGAATTTAATCAATTGTTTGACTATGCTAATTTGGATAAAAGAGTCATTAATTTTATAATCAAAATCAGGATAATAGAATGATATATCTCTCCAAGGAAAGAAGATATCACTTATTATCAATCATTTGGATATAACGATAATGATCGCTGTATTTATTTTTCCCAAAGAGAATTAATTAAAGATTTTGAAAAATTGATTTTTTGAAAATTAATTCTGGGTTTCTAAATCTCCTACGAGCGCAAGCCCTCGTAGTTAATTACATCGTAGGAAATCGAAATTTCCTACGAAAACTCTCGATTAAAATAGCAGTGTAAATTTTATTTAGATTTTCAAAGCTGGATGTCAAAGGAAGAAAAAGGTTGGAATTTTCAATCGGGATTGGATCAAGGTTGAACACTTATTTTTGAAGTCAAAGGAGAATAAGTAGGAGGTGCTTTGAGATTCTGAATTACTTCAGAAACACATCATCCTATCCTAAGTGTTAGGCTTGAATTTGATTGAAAGAGATTTTTTAATTTGAATGGTCAATTTTATTAGAAATTTGGGATTCAATTCCCGGAAGTTGAGGTCTTATGGCCCGAGCCAGCCTCAGAACCTAAGTCTAAATTGGGCACTAAAAGGTGACCCGAACCTAGCTAATGCAGTGCAAATCTGGACTTACCCGGCCTGGATTGGGGAGCCAGCTAAACCACCTAAACGATTTTAAAATATGAGTCCGTCTTTTAATGTTGAGTGGTAGGGATGTTATTTAAGAAAAGTTTTTGAGAACGGGGCCGACATCTAGAGCAGATCCTAATTGGCCCCTTTGACTTATGCTGGGTGCAAAATGCTAAGGACTAATGCAATTAAAATTTTGACTCTTTTAAATCTGTTTCTAATGCAATGCATGCTAGTTAACAACTCCAAATCAAATATGCTTGAAAGTTAAAAACAGGCTTAGAAATAATTTTTTAGAAGACTGGACTTCCCCAGGTCCGGCACCTCGTCCTCATAGGTCAGACTATCCGGACTCTACCCGCAGGCGGGGAAGGGTCTAAAACAAGGAGAGAAGGAGTGCAGAAATATGCATGCGACCCCGGGGTCGATCCCCGGCTAATTTCCTAAATTCGTTATCTTTCTATGTTGTTCAGACTCGCTAAAATCTTAAACTTTAAAGTTATGAGTATAAAAATTTTCACACCCTCACGAGTCTCACGAGTCCAGGCAAAAACAAAAGCGGCACACAAACGCCAAAAAACTACGAAAAGCAGGTAATTCTATACGCAATCACATCAATCATCAATCAAATTAATTAAATTAATATTCAAATTGAAAGTCCATAGGCAAAGTTGCCTTGCTTATTACAAACCAGGGTCTACAGAAAATAAAGTGGCGGGCACCACTGCCAACAACCCGGATTTCTAATCCTATGACTCAAGTGACTTTGAGATTTGGGATTCTTCTCGTCGTCCATTTCTTTGTCTTCTCACGAACATCTTGATTCGTCGGTTCTGAATATCCAAATGAAAAGAAACTCCCCCCTTGAACGGGGTGTTATCTTTTCTCTTTGGATAAACGAAGAGCATCCAAACTTGATCTTCCAAATGGACGAAAACTCTCCCCTTTAGGGATGTCTTCTCCTCTTTGGAATTCAAGTTGGATCTAAACATCCCAACTCAAAATCACTTTAAATACAACTCAAATTATATCAAATTACATTAATCAAAATTGAAAAGTCTAGACTCGATCCTGCAGGGTTATCCTAATAATCAGCAGTTATATAAATAATCCCAAGCAGTTAATATTTAATCTCAAGAAGATATAATCAATCCCAAGCATTTAATATTTGAAATTTAAAATGCTCAATACTCACAACACAGAGTGCAGTAAATAAATAAACAGACATTCAATCAATTCTAAGCTAACAACCAGCATGCAGTGAAAGCTCGAAAACCCGGCACACAGCGGAAAAGTAAACACCGGCCTAGCCTAAAACTAGAGTTGGTTGTCCTAGAAAACCATCTAAAGTGTGTGATATAGGCCGTGTGGTTTTGATATGTCCTAAGGAGGGAAAATTGTTAAAGTTGTTCGAAGTTCTAGTTGGTTGAAAGGCTTAGGGAAAGATTTAAATTTGAGTTCAAATATTAATGATTTAAGATTGATTTTAACAATTGTTGATTGCTAATTTTAAGGTTGAATAAACATTTTTGGAGTTTTACAGTGATTTTTGAATTTTGGGAATTTTCTGGATTATTCTAATCACTTAATCAAGGGGTCAAAAATTGATTTTTTAATTATGAGCGTTTACTAGAAAGTTAATATTTTATTATAATACTAGAGCTTAATACGATCAATTAGAAGGTAAGTACGCTGAAATCGGATTTTTCTACAATTAGTTATGAAGGTTTGAAGTTTGAACTGATTTGACCTAGGTTTGACCGATTTGTTGACTTTTTGACTTTGACTGATTTTGAAGGTTTGTAATTTTTGATAAATACTAGACTTGATTTTGAGCTGAATGCAAGTGAGTTTGTTCAATTTGGAGTTTTCTAGAGTTAGTTATGATTTTTCAAAGTTTGATGTATTTATTGAATTTATAAAATTGTTTAATTAGAAGGGTTTTCTTGATTTTGTTCCAAATGAATTCTAAACTCCTTGAAATCAACTCCAAAGGTCAGAGATAACCTAAGAAGTGATTCTCAAGTGTTTGGGAATTTTTGGAATTTTTAATTATTATTAATTATTTATTTTAATTAAATATTGGTTTTTAATTAAAATTAAATTAAGGTTTGATTTGATGTCTGATAAAAGGGGTTTTAATTTTCATTGATTAAGGACATGAATCTGGTCAGTTTGAGGGGTTTTTGGTATTTTTTGGATTTAAACTTGATTTATTGGAATTTCTGGAAATTTTAAAGCTCAATTAAAGGGTTAACTTTAACTTATTTAATTATCTGACCTAATGAACTCCAAATTGGATGAAATTTAAACCTAAGGTGTCACATGTCACTAGGTTTACTATGTTCAAGTTTCACCCCTATTGGGTGTGTGTAGAATTTCTTAGGATTTTTCTAAGTTTTCTAGACCTTGTCATTAATTATTTTTCCTAGGTGACACTAGTGTTCAATTGGGTTTGAATCTTTGTTCATCTAACCCTGACACTAAATTACACATACAACAAAAATTAGGAAGCCTAATTCTACTAATTTAGAGAGTTATAAATTTTCAAAGTCTTGGGTCAAAATCTGGCCAAAAACTTTGAAAATTAAATTCACCAAAATCCAACCATTAAAATGAATTAAAAATTTTATGGCATATGTATAATACACCATAGTATGTCATATCCAAATTTGAGAACAATCCAATCATTGGATTGAGAGTTATCAAAGAAATTCATTTTTCCATAAACCCTTAATAACTCTGTATACAGTGATCAAAATTATCCAAACAAATTTTAAAATAAACTTGGGATCAAGACGGTTCTAATGAGCCCAAGAACATCAAATTTGGACATAAAATGGATTTTTGGTGAATTTTTAAAGTTCTGAGCATTTTAAATGATTTTTAAATTATTTTTAATCAATTTTAATCATTGGGAGGCATTCTGACACGTGGCAGACACGTGGCGCGCATCGGCGCGCCACTTAAACACGTCGGACGGTCAGATCGACCGTCCGATTCACCGCGGCATGATCCGACAGCTAGGATCGTGCCACGTAGGCGCGTTGTTTGGCCAAATGACCCAGGTTCGAATCCCTCTGGCTACAGGGCGCGGTCTGGCTTGAGCTGGACCGTCCGATCGAAATACACAGGCGATCGAACGGTCTAGATTGCTCCCGAAATCCTAGTTCAAAATAAACTTAGATTTCAAATGCTCATAACTTTCGATCCAACCGTTCAAATTTCATGAAATTTGAAACATAGGATCTAGACATCCTAATCTTGCAATCCATGGATTTTCAAGGCTCCATGCATTGCAATTATGTAGATATCAAGGTTTGATCATAGAAATTAAAACTCAAATAACTTTCTAACCTGTGGTCGGATTTTGACGTTCTTGGGCTTGTTGGAAATCTGCTACAATCCTCTACAACATTGTAGAAGACATTAAGAGCTGATTCTTTCCGGATTAGAAGTTATTCTCGAAAAGCTTCTTTCTCTCTCTACCTTCTTCTCTCTTCACCAATGGGGCTTTGGTGGCTTGGATTTGGTGGAGAATGGTTTGAGCAAGCTATGAAATCATATGGAGAAGCTCTAAGAGGAGGATTAGAGGCCGTGAGAGCTTTGGAGATGAGGAATTAAGTGAGAGAAGCTCTAGGTTAGAATTTTCCTTCATGAGGGCATTTTCCCTCTATTCAAGTGTCCTTGAAGAGTTTGGACGGTTGAGATCAACTGGAAGGGTTGCTGGGATGCTGCCATGTGTCCCATGAGTGGTTGAGAGCAGAGGATCAAAGGACAAGGCAAGGACATGAGGTGTAAAGGGAATTTGTCCTTGCTTAAGCACTTTAGAACCACTTGGGATGGTTTAGCCTTAATCTAAGGATTAGATGAGGCTTAGGAATCTTCTAGAAGTTATTTAGGATTGCTGGAGTGGTTTGATAATGAGTGAATTAGTTTAAAGTAGGAGACTTGACCATTTGACCACCCTAAACCCACTCAAAACATTGTGTTGACCATTTGACTGGTCAAACAGTCAAACACTGATGAGGTGGCAGTAAGGGAAGCTGGTTGGAGTGATTTTAAATTACTTAAAGATCAAATGTTGGAGTTTTGAATGAACAAATGAGAGTTTAATGGGATTTGACCAAACATTATATGGTTGACTTGGTCAATATCACTTGAATTTGATTGGCCAAGGTTTAGGTCATGATTAAGCCTTGGTTTGAAATTGATTAGAGGCTTAAAAGAGATTTGACATATCAAATGGATTAAAATAACCCATTTAAACAATAAAGGGCATTTAGGTCAACTTAGGTTGACTTGGTCAACCAGGTTGGCCCAAGACCCAGATTTGGGCTCAATGAGTTTGGTTTGATGTTTTGAGTCTATTGGAGATGGTCTCAAAGTTTGGAGAGGTCAATTCAGTCAAAATGTCTCTTTTAACCCTTAAGGGCCTGTTTTGGTCAACCTAGGTTGACTTGGTCAACTAGGTTGATCCAAGGTCTAGAAACGGGCTCAATCAATTTGGAATGACAATTGGAGACCAATAGAAGTGGTTCCATGGCTCAAAGAGGTCATTCGGGTCAAAACACCTGTTTGAACCCTTAAAGGGCCTCTTAGGTCAACTCAGTTGACTTAGTCAACCAGGTTGAGCCAGGGCCTGGGAATGGGTTTGACAGATTTGGTTTGATGTTTGAAACTTGCTAGAGGTGGTTGCATTCAGTTTGGAGCTCATTTGATCCAAATGACTAGTCATACCCCAAAGGGGTATTTTGGTCATTTTGACCTCATGTCCACTGGAGGCTGAAATGAGTCCAAAAAAAATGCAGTTTATTGATCAACATATCAGGATTAAAGGTCTGGAAGTGATTGGAGGGTTTGAAGAAAGCTCCAAGGTCAAAATCCAATGGGTGATAGGTCCAGTGGCATAGGTTGTAAATATTTAAAGGTTTTATAGCCTTTGGATTTTGATTAAGTTTCTGGGGTTAGAGACCTCAGAATGGGCTCAAATTTGGAGGGTTGCCTCTAGAGACATGTCCCATCAGTATGCAACTGACAGACTCTGAATCAGAGGTCAATTGACTGGGTTTTGAAGTATTTGAAAAATCCTTGAAAAAGATCTTTAGGACAGGGCCTTTGGACTTAGGATTTGAGTTTGGATTTTGAATTTGATCTGGATTTTGAGTTTGATTAATTAAGTTTGATTTATATAAATTATTTATGATCATTTGGAGGATCATAATTAACTGGATAAGGTTAAAGTTTGATCAGAAACAATATCAAGATTTTGAACTGGAGATTAAGATCTTGAACTGGACTAGAGTCTGGATTTTGATTGAGGTTTGATTTGAATTGAGATTTGGGTTAGCTTAAGGCCAGGATTGGTTTGAAGTTTGAATTGATCTGAGATCTAAATTAATCTCAAGGTCTGGATTGAGATAAGGTCTAAGTAGCTCCTAAGGCCTGAGAAGATCATAGGGTCTGGATCTAGGAGAATCTTAGGGTCTAGAATAGATCCTAAGGTCTGAAGTCTAGGAGAATCCTAGGGTTTAGATTGATTTGGGAGAATCATAAGATCTAGATTGATTTGGGAGAATCCTAAGGTCAAGGTAGATCCTAGGGTCCGGGGTCTAGATTGATCCTATGATCTAGAATAAATCTTAAGGTCAGGATTCTAGGAGGATCCTAGAGTTTGGATTGGTCTAGAGATTAAATGGGTCAGGACTGGTCCAGGTGACCTCATACAAAAATGAGGTCAACAAATGGACCCCCAATATGTGTAATAGAACGAAGTTCTATTGCACATATTGGCGTTGACCGAATTCAAAGGTCAAGTCTGGAATTTTGATCCTAAGGGTAGATAAAATCTATCCTTGGGGAATCGAGATTTGAATCGATACCAGGGTAGTGCCATAGAGGGCGTACTCTACCACTAGTGAGTCGAATCCTAAGGGAAGAGAAGTTATCCCTAAAGGAAAAGGAAGTCTAGGTGATCATATAGGCAGGAAGAGTTCCTAACTATAGAGGATCAGATTTGAGTTTGATAATAAGGTAGTGCCACGAGGGGCATACTCTACCACTAGTAGATCTAATCCTTAGGAAAGGGGGAAACCTAACCTTAAGGAGAAGACAGGTCGAATGATCATATAGGAAAGAAGAACTCCTAACTATTGAGGATCGAATTTGAAATTTGATACTAGGGTAGTGCCACGAGGGGCATACTCAACCACTAGTAAATCTAATCCTAAGGGAAGGAGAAAACCTAAACCCTAAGGAAGAGAAGGCTAGAGGACCCTGTGGGAAGGAAGCATTGCTTCCCACATAAGGTCGAATTTGGAATTTGAAAACTAGGATGGTGCCACAGAGGGCGTGATCCATCACTAGAAAATCTAAACCTAAGGAGAGAAAGCACGATAACTCACATCTATCCTTAAGGAAAAGAAAACTAGAAAGATCTCATGGGAAGGAAGCATTGCTTCCACGAAAGATCGGATCTAGATTTGAAATTTAGGATGGTGCCACAAAAGGCGTACTCCATCACTAAAGGATGGTCTTGTGGAGAGGAAACTTGCTCTACACAGAGAACCGAGTTTGAAATGATCGTATACGGAGGAAACTTGCTCCATATAGAGGATCAGATCTGAAATGATCATGTGTAGAGGAAACTTGCCCTACACAGAGGATCGAGTCTAAAATGATCGTATACGGAGGAAACTTGCTCCATATAGAGGATCAGGTCTGGATGATCGTACGTAGAGGAAACTTGCTCTACATAGAGGATCGAGTTTGAACTTTGAAATTTTAGATTTGAATGACTTATAAATTTGAGTTGATTTGGTTTTGAGTTTAAGGATGTTTAAATTTAAAATTTGATTTAACGAATTTGAATTTGAAACTTGATCTAATTTTGAAAGTTCGATTTTGAATTTGGAGATTTGATTTGATTTTTGAATTTTGAAATTCAAATTTGATTCTGAATTTAAAGGATTTTGAACTTGATTTTAAGTTTGACACTCATCTGGCATGGTACTTCCTGAAGAGCCGCCCCGATGTTTAAAAAAAATCAGGTGGCATCCTTCAGGGTTGATCAGTTAATAATTGAAATTTTCTTAAAGATCATCTTTACAACAAGAGAACATTCTTGTATTGGTTCAAACTCCTCCGCCAATCTCTCGGTAGGCTAAGATATGCATCCAAAGAACCTAGACCATGTCTCATATTTAGAAGGTTCTAAGTTGCTCTATCTTATCACGAGATTCAACCAGTAAAGCTTTGTATGATTCTGAGTTTTATTAAGCCTTAAAGACAAAGCTCTGTAAGGCCTCGAGCTCCTCAAATTAGAGTTGGACACTCTACTCAGTCGTGGTTTGATTTTGAACGGCAATTTCCAGCATTACAAAATACTCCTCTAGTGGGTTGATCTTGGACCCAGTATAGAGTGTAATTTTGTTGAAAAGACTCTTAAAGGAAGAGATGCCTATGTGTAAGGACTTACACACATTTCTCAAGGACATAATTTGAATTCTTTTCAGGAGTAGAAGATTCAATCTTTCTATTAAGAAATTTCCTCTAACTATTTGGACCCTGTCAGAATGACAAGCGGGAACAAATTCAGCATTTAGAGTGAGAAGTAGAGTCAACTCCAACTAAACTAGAAGGATTTAAGTTTTGTTGATCCAGACCAAGTTTCGTAGGAACTAAACTGGGGTCCCTTGTACGAAGTTTGAATTAAAATTGATTTCAAAATGTTTAAGTTGAAGAGAGAAATTCAATCTTTTCAATTCTCTTGCATAAGGTTCTTCTATCTGATAGATAATTCATGCATGATGAAAAATCTGGAATCAGGATTTTCAAAGTCAAGTATTTAAAGGTAATCGGGTTTTATTTTGAAATTTAAAGATTCAAAAGAAGGGAGGCCTCTTACTCTTCTTCTCTTTTTCTAGTGGCACATATTGCACATCTTTTGACTTTTGATGCACTTCGTGCATTTCTTGATTTTTGGCGCATTCGCGCGTCTTTTGATTTTTAGCGCATTCGTGCATCTTTTGATTTCAATTATTTTTGAGAAGAGGCTCCACTTTCTTCAAATACCTTAAAATGATTGATCTTTTTATTTTGAATGTGGGATTATATCTCAAGTATTAGAGAAGAAAATTTGTTCTCTTATACAAGGAAGAATAATCCTCAAAGCACATTCAATCTTTTTGAAAAGAGTATCGACTTGACTTTTGAAAATCATTGAACAGATTTTAGACATGCGAGAATCGCCTATTAAGATAAACGATTACTAGAAGATTGATAGAATTTTCATTTCTAGAATCGACTTAAATTTGAGACAAATCTTAATTCAAATGTTAATTCAACCCACAGAAGCTGTGGGAGGGAGGGGTATTCAAACATTTGGTGGAGTCAACTACAACTCTCTCCTTCTTAAGACTTAAGATAGAGGTCAATTTTCATTAAAAAGAAGAATCAATTATCTTGAAAATCCGGATCTAGTACACTTGAGAAATTGGAAAGCTTTCCTTAAAGGTTGCAAATCTAGGTGGCATGACCCTTGTCAACTTGGAATTAAATTCCTACAATCTCTTTGAAGGGGAGACTATTAAATGGTCTGCACTATCCCTAAATAACACGACATCATTACAATCAAAAGATTTATCACGATAGGACCCCGCTATAAGTTAAATTTTGACGGTATCACTATCTGACACAGTCTTAGATTATTTCCCCCTCTCATTACTACTAGAATAGTAGTTAAGAGAGTGGCACCCCGAGTGATTTTTACTCCTCCTCCTCTGTAGATGATATAATGGGACACGTGTAGTAACACGTCTTCACATCTTCTAGTAGAGTGGACGGATCATAACCCTCAATCGGGGGATTATAGCCTAATGTTGGTGATTGTTCAATCCTTTCTTGCTCGAGTCTTTCTGTGTAGTAGTCAAGCAGGTGTATTGAAGATCGCACTCTCGTATCTATAACCTCCCTCCTTTGTACAAGGAGAGGGTACGTAGAAGGAGCAACGAACTCTCGATTGGCCTCGAAGTCGGTCTTCTCTAAGGCTTCCAATTCAACAGTCTTTCTAGCCTTAAGATTCCTTTTCCTGGCTCTTCGAAGGTAATTCTTCATCTTGTTCCTACCGACGACGGGGGTGCTAGAATTTGATCCGATCTCAGATTGAGATGGTAACTCTTTTGTCATTATTGACTTCTGGTTTTGATTCTCCTGAGTAGAGAGTACAGTGGGTATAGGAGCGACAACGACCTCCATCTTGGCGATGTGGGAGTCAACTCTTGACCCTAAAGTAATCTCAACTAAAGGAGACTTTTCTAGTATCGCGGAAGACAGATCAATCAGTGTTTCCCCGTTAACTGAAATCTTGAGGTCTTGAAATTCCATTTCGTACTAAATTAAATTGCCATTAAGAATTTCTTCTACAGGCACATCTCTATTCAGCGAGAAGACAAGTTTCCCAGCCATTTGAGTATTTGATTTCCTGGAATTAAGAAAGTGTTTTGAAGTAGAGATTTGAAATGGCATTTGAGTTTCAAGATTGATTGATTTTATTCAAAATTTTATAACTCAATTGTATTCAGTTTACACTGAACACAGTGGTTCATAAAATTGACGAGTTTAAATTGACTCTTTCGCTACACCAACTGACATGGGGCAAAATGTCAAAATTCGGACTGGCATTTGAAATCAAAATTGAACTTAAGTTTGAGGTGGAAAACAAGTTCAAACTTAAGTTAAATTTTATTCAAAATTAAAGTTTGATTTGAATTTTAACTTAAGGTTGTATTTGAATGGATCTCCTTTAAATTTTGAAACTCAATACATTGAATTTCAATCAAATGTAGAGGTTTACAAAATTATATAAAGATCCTAAGAAATTAGGCCTGACTCTTTTATCTCACTAAGTAATTTAAGGGTGAAATGTCAAAGCCCAGAATTGACTGGAAAGTTTTGGATTTCCATTGCATGTGTTCAACTAAAACAGAACGTCGTGGAAGACACATGACAACAACGATTAGAATTGATTTGAAAGATTTTCCTTTACTTTGAAGCTCAAAATGTTGAGTTCTATTTTCAACATAATGGTTAACAAAAATTAAAAGAAAATCTAGAGACCTTGAGTTGACTCTTTCACTGCACTGACAAGCTAAGAGTGAAATATCAAAATTCAGGGTTTACTTAAGAGTTGGGTTTTCGTTGCATGTGTTCAATTACAATAGAATATTATAAAAGACACATGACAATGACGATTGAAATTGATTTAAAAGAGATATTGAATTTTTTGAAAATCCGGTAGAATCTCTCTTATTTTGAAACTCAATATGTTGAATTTACATTCAACATAAAGGTTTACAAATTTGTGGGGAGGATTCTTGAAAGTCGACTTGACTCTTTCATCCCGTCAAATTATTTGGGAATAAAATGTCAAAGATAAACTTTACCGAAAGATTTGATCGAATTTAAGGGTGTGTATATTCTATCACTTGTACTGAATTATAAGTGCTACAATTCTGCATCTAGTGATAGGATATAGAGATCAAAAAGATTTGAGAAGAATTGAACTTTGCTAAATGGTTGAAACTATGATTTTGAAATTGAAGAGTCTTCTATAAATTGTGAAACTTAACATGCTAGATTTATTCGCACGCTAGTTTGCAACATATACAGGGGAATTTTGGCTTGACTCTTTTGCTCTACCAATCAAGTTGGAGGCAAAATGTCAAAGCCCGACTTAAATGGAGGTTTCCTACACTCACCTCTCATTTCACATGTCTTAATTGAGTTGGCCACACTCACCCAAGAGAGAAATGGGTAGAGGGACCAATATAAAGAAAGGTAGTCAAAACTACCGATAAAATAAAATTTTGAACCGCTATTAAAGATGGAGAGTGAGACTTAGTCCCCAGCGGAGTCGCCATTTTTTGTTTTGATTAAAAAAAAAATAGTGAGATTTTGAAAATGTATCAATTTTCTTTGGGAATATTTTTAATTTTGAATTTTAAAATTGAACGCGTCATTATGAACAGTATATCACCTCAGGAGATGATCATATCGTTCTCTAATGGGTTCTAATTTCAGAATCTCAAATTTATCCGAATTATCGTAGTCAAACTCAAAGCGAGAATCACATTTGACCCCGGAGGATCAAAATGGAATTTAATCAATTGTTTGACTATGCTAATTTGGATAAAAGAGTCATTAATTTTATAATCAAAATCAGGATAATAGAATGATATATCTCTCCAAGGAAAGAAGATATCACTTATTATCAATCATTTGGATATAACGATAATGATCGCTGTATTTATTTTTCCCAAAGAGAATTAATTAAAGATTTTGAAAAATTGATTTTTTGAAAATTAATTCTGGGTTTCTAAATCTCCTACGAGCGCAAGCCCTCGTAGTTAATTACATCGTAGGAAATCGAAATTTCCTACGAAAACTCTCGATTAAAATAGCAGTGTAAATTTTATTTAGATTTTCAAAGCTGGATGTCAAAGGAAGAAAAAGGTTGGAATTTTCAATCGGGATTGGATCAAGGTTGAACACTTATTTTTGAAGTCAAAGGAGAATAAGTAGGAGGTGCTTTGAGATTCTGAATTACTTCAGAAACACATCATCCTATCCTAAGTGTTAGGCTTGAATTTGATTGAAAGAGATTTTTTAATTTGAATGGTCAATTTTATTAGAAATTTGGGATTCAATTCCCGGAAGTTGGGGTCTTATGGCCCGAGCCAGCCTCAGAACCTAAGTCTAAACTGGGCACTAAAAGGTGACCCGAACCTAGCTAATGCAGTGCAAATCTGGTCTTACCCCGGCCTGGATTGGGGAGCCAGCTAAACCACCTAAACGATTTTAAAATATGAGTCCGGTCTTTTAATGTTGAGTGGTAGGGATGTTATTTAAGAAAAGTTTTTGAGAACGGGGCCGACATCTAGAGCAGATCCTAATTGGCCCCTTTGACTTATGCTGGGTGCAAAATGCTAAGGACTAATGCAATTAAAATTTTGACTCTTTTAAATCTATTTCTAATGCAATGCATGCTAGTTAATAACTCCAAATCAAATATGCTTGAAAGTTAAAAACAGGCTTAGAAATAATTTTTTAGAAGACTGGACTTCCCCAGGTCCGGCACCTCGTCCTCATAGGTCAGACTATCCGGACTCTACCCGCAGGCGGGGAAGGGTCTAAAACAAGGAGAGAAGGAGTGCATAAATATGCATGCGACCCCGGGGTCGATCCCCGGCTAATTTCCTAAATTCGTTATCTTTCTATGTTGTTCAGACTCGCTAAAATCTTAAACTTTAAAGTTATGAGTATAAAAATTTTCACACCCTCACGAGTCTCACGAGTCCAGGCAAAAACAAAAGCGGCACACAAACGCCAAAAAACTATGAAAAGCAGGTAATTCTATACGCAATCACATCAATCATCAATCAAATTAATTAAATTAATATTCAAATTGAAAGTCCATAGGCAAAGTTGCCTTGCTTATTACAAACCAGGGTCTACAGAAAATAAAGTGGCCGGGCACCACTGCCAACAACCCGGATTTCTAATCCTATGACTCAAGTGACTTTGAGATTTGGGATTCTTCTCGTCGTCCATTTCTTTGTCTTCTCACGAACATCTTGATTCGTCGGTTCTGAATATCCAAATGAAAAGAAACTCCCCCCTTGAACGGGGTGTTATCTTTTCTCTTTGGATAAACGAAGAGCATCCAAACCTGATCTTCCAAATGGATGAAAACTCTCCCCTTTAGGGATGTCTTCTCCTCTTTGGAATTCAAGTTGGATCTAAACATCCCAACTCAAAATCACTTTAAATACAACTCAAATTATATCAAATTACATTAATCAAAATTGAAAAGTCTAGACTCGATCCTGCAGGGTTATCCTAATAATCAGCAATTATATAAATAATCCCAAGCAGTTAATATTTAATCTCAAGAAGATATAATCAATCCCAAGCATTTAATATTTGAAATTTAAAATGCTCAATACTCACAACACAGAGTGCAGTAAATAAATAAACAGACATTCAATCAATTCTAAGCTAACAACCAGCATGCAGTGAAAGCTCGAAAACCCGGCACACAGCGGAAAAGTAAACACCGGCCTAGCCTAAAACTAGAGTTGGTTGTCCTATAAAACCATCTAAAGTGTGTGATATAGGCCGTGTGGTTTTGATATGTCCTAAGGAGGGAAAATTGTTAAAGTTGTTCGAAGTTCTAGTTGGTTGAAAGGCTTAGGGAAAGATTTAAATTTGAGTTCAAATATTAATGATTTAAGATTGATTTTAACTATTGTTGATTGCTAATTTTAAGGTTGAATAAACATTTTTGGAGTTTTACAGTGATTTTTGAATTTTGGGAATTTTCTGGATTATTCTAATCACTTAATCAAGGGGTCAAAAATTGATTTTTTAATTATAAGTGTTTACTAGAAAGTTAATATTTTATTATAATACTAGAGCTTAATACGATCAATTAGAAGGTAAGTACGCTGAAATCGGATTTTTCTACAATTAGTTATGAAGGTTTGAAGTTTTGAACTGATTTGACCTAGGTTTGACCGATTTGTTGACTTTTTGACTTTGACTGATTTTTGAAGGTTTGTAATTTTTGATAAATACTAGACTTGATTTTGAGCTGAATGCAAGTGAGTTTGTTCAATTTGGAGTTTTCTAGAGTTAGTTATGATTTTTCAAAGTTTGATGTATTTATTGAATTTATAAAATTGTTTAATTAGAAGGGTTTTCTTGATTTTGCTCCAAATGAATTCTAAACTCCTTGAAATCAACTCCAAAGGTCAGATATAACCTAAGAAGTGATTCTCAAGTGTTTGGGAATTTTTTGGAATTTTTAATTATTATTAATTATTTATTTTAATTAAATATTGGTTTTTAATTAAAATTAAATTAAGGTTTGATTTGATGTCTGATAAAAGGGGTTTTAATTTTCATTGATTAAGGACATGAATCTGGTCAGTTTGAGGGGTTTTTGGTATTTTTTGGATTTAAACTTGATTTATTGGAATTTCTGGAAATTTTAAAGCTCAATTAAAGGGTTAACTTTAACTTATTTAATTAGCTGACCTAATGAACTCCAAATTGGATGAAATTTAAACCTAAGGTGTCACATGTCACTAGGTTTACTATGTTCAAGTTTCACCCCTATTGGGTGTGTGTAGAATTTCTTAGGATTTTTCTAAGTTTTCTAGACCTTGTCATTAATTATTTTTCCTAGGTGACACTAGTGTTCAATTGGGTTTGAATCTTTGTTCATCTAACCCTGACACTAAATTACACATACAACAAAAATTAGGAAGCCTAATTCTACTAATTTAGAGAGTTATAAATTTTCAAAGTCTTGGGTCAAAATCTGGCCAAAAACGTTGAAAATTAAATTCACCAAAATCCAACCATTAAAATGAATTAAAAATTTTATGGCATATGTATAATACACCATAGTATGTCATATCCAAATTTGAGAACAATCCAATCATTGGATTGAGAGTTATCAAAGAAATTCATTTTTCCATAAACCCTTAATAACTCTGTATACAGTGATCAAAATTATCCAAACAAATTTTTAAAATAAACTTGGGATCAAGACGGTTCTAATGAGCCCAAGAACATCAAATTTGGACATAAAATGGATTTTTGGTGAATTTTTAAAGTTCTGAGCATTTTAAATGATTTTTAAATTTATTTTTAATCAATTTTAATCATTGGGAGGCATTCTGACACGTGGCAGACACGTGGCGCGCATCGGCCCGCCACTTAAACATGTCGGACGGTCAGATCGACCGTCCGATTCACCGCAGCATGATCCGACAGCTAGGATCGTGCCACGTAGGCGCGTTGTTTGGCCAAATGACCCAGGTTCGAATCCCTCTGGCTACAGGGCGCGGTCTGGCTTGAGCTGGACCGTCCGATCGAAATACACAGGCGATCGAACGGTCTAGATTGCTCCCGAAATCCTAGTTCAAAATAAACTTAGATTTCAAATGCTCATAACTTTCGATCCAACCGTTCAAATTTCATGAAATTTGAAACATAGGATCTAGACATCCTAATCTTGCAATCCATGGATTTTCAAGGCTCCATGCATTGCAATTATGTAGATATCAAGGTTTGATCATAGAAATTAAAACTCAAATAACTTTCTAACCTGTGGTCGGATTTTGACGTTCTTGGGCTTGTTGGAAATCTGCTACAATCCTCTACAACATTGTAGAAGACATTAAGAGCTGATTCTTTCCGGATTAGAAGTTATTCTCGAAAAGCTTCTTTCTCTCTCTACCTTCTTCTCTCTTCACCAATGGGGCTTTGGTGGCTTGGATTTGGTGGAGAATGGTTTGAGCAAGCTATGAAATCATATGGAGAAGCTCTAAGAGGAGGATTAGAGGCCGTGAGAGCTTTGGAGATGAGGAATTAAGTGAGAGAAGCTCTAGGTTAGAATTTTCCTTCATGAGGGCATTTTCCCTCTATTCAAGTGTCCTTGAAGAGTTTGGACGGTTGAGATCAACTGGAAGGGTTGCTGGGATGCTGCCATGTGTCCCATGAGTGGTTGAGAGCAGAGGATCAAAGGACAAGGCAAGGACATGAGGTGTAAAGGGAATTTGTCCTTGCTTAAGCACTTTAGAACCACTTGGGATGGTTTAGCCTTAATCTAAGGATTAGATGAGGCTTAGGAATCTTCTAGAAGTTATTTAGGATTGCTGGAGTGGTTTGATAATGAGTGAATTAGTTTAAAGTAGGAGACTTGACCATTTGACCACCCTAAACCCACTCAAAACATTGTGTTGACCATTTGACTGGTCAAACAGTCAAACACTGATGAGGTGGCAGTAAGGGAAGCTGGTTGGAGTGATTTTAAATTACTTAAAGATCAAATGTTGGAGTTTTGAATGAACAAATGAGAGTTTAATGGGATTTGACCAAACATTATATGGTTGACTTGGTCAATATCACTTGAATTTGATTGGCCAAGGTTTAGGTCATGATTAAGCCTTGGTTTGAAATTGATTAGAGGCTTAAAAGAGATTTGACATATCAAATGGATTAAAATAACCCATTTAAACAATAAAGGGCATTTAGGTCAACTTAGGTTGACTTGGTCAACCAGGTTGGCCCAAGACCCAGATTTGGGCTCAATGAGTTTGGTTTGATGTTTTGAGTCTATTGGAGATGGTCTCAAAGTTTGGAGAGGTCAATTCAGTCAAAATGTCTCTTTTAACCCTTAAGGGCCTGTTTTGGTCAACCTAGGTTGACTTGGTCAACTAGGTTGATCCAAGGTCTAGAAACGGGCTCAATCAATTTGGAATGACAATTGGAGACCAATAGAAGTGGTTCCATGGCTCAAAGAGGTCATTCGGGTCAAAACACCTGTTTGAACCCTTAAAGGGCCTCTTAGGTCAACTCAGTTGACTTAGTCAACCAGGTTGAGCCAGGGCCTGGGAATGGGTTTGACAGATTTGGTTTGATGTTTGAAACTTGCTAGAGGTGGTTGCATTCAGTTTGGAGCTCATTTGATCCAAATGACTAGTCATACCCCAAAGGGGTATTTTGGTCATTTTGACCTCATGTCCACTGGAGGCTGAAATGAGTCCAAAAAAAATGCAGTTTATTGATCAACATATCAGGATTAAAGGTCTGGAAGTGATTGGAGGGTTTGAAGAAAGCTCCAAGGTCAAAATCCAATGGGTGATAGGTCCAGTGGCATAGGTTGTAAATATTTAAAGGTTTTATAGCCTTTGGATTTTGATTAAGTTTCTGGGGTTAGAGACCTCAGAATGGGCTCAAATTTGGAGGGTTGCCTCTAGAGACATGTCCCATCAGTATGCAACTGACAGACTCTGAATCAGAGGTCAATTGACTGGGTTTTGAAGTATTTGAAAAATCCTTGAAAAAGATCTTTAGGACAGGGCCTTTGGACTTAGGATTTGAGTTTGGATTTTGAATTTGATCTGGATTTTGAGTTTGATTAATTAAGTTTGATTTATATAAATTATTTATGATCATTTGGAGGATCATAATTAACTGGATAAGGTTAAAGTTTGATCAGAAACAATATCAAGATTTTGAACTGGAGATTAAGATCTTGAACTGGACTAGAGTCTGGATTTTGATTGAGGTTTGATTTGAATTGAGATTTGGGTTAGCTTAAGGCCAGGATTGGTTTGAAGTTTGAATTGATCTGAGATCTAAATTAATCTCAAGGTCTGGATTGAGATAAGGTCTAAGTAGCTCCTAAGGCCTGAGAAGATCATAGGGTCTGGATCTAGGAGAATCTTAGGGTCTAGAATAGATCCTAAGGTCTGAAGTCTAGGAGAATCCTAGGGTTTAGATTGATTTGGGAGAATCATAAGATCTAGATTGATTTGGGAGAATCCTAAGGTCAAGGTAGATCCTAGGGTCCGGGGTCTAGATTGATCCTATGATCTAGAATAAATCTTAAGGTCAGGATTCTAGGAGGATCCTAGAGTTTGGATTGGTCTAGAGATTAAATGGGTCAGGACTGGTCCAGGTGACCTCATACAAAAATGAGGTCAACAAATGGACCCCCAATATGTGTAATAGAACGAAGTTCTATTGCACATATTGGCGTTGACCGAATTCAAAGGTCAAGTCTGGAATTTTGATCCTAAGGGTAGATAAAATCTATCCTTGGGGAATCGAGATTTGAATCGATACCAGGGTAGTGCCATAGAGGGCGTACTCTACCACTAGTGAGTCGAAACTAGTGAGTCGAATCCTAAGGGAAGAGAAGTTATCCCTAAAGGAAAAGGAAGTCTAGGTGATCATATAGGCAGGAAGAGTTCCTAACTATAGAGGATCAGATTTGAGTTTGATAATAAGGTAGTGCCACGAGGGGCATACTCTACCACTAGTAGATCTAATCCTTAGGAAAGGGGGAAACCTAACCTTAAGGAGAAGACAGGTCGAATGATCATATAGGAAAGAAGAACTCCTAACTATTGAGGATCGAATTTGAAATTTGATACTAGGGTAGTGCCACGAGGGGCATACTCAACCACTAGTAAATCTAATCCTAAGGGAAGGAGAAAACCTAAACCCTAAGGAAGAGAAGGCTAGAGGACCCTGTGGGAAGGAAGCATTGCTTCCCACATAAGGTCGAATTTGGAATTTGAAAACTAGGATGGTGCCACAGAGGGCGTGATCCATCACTAGAAAATCTAAACCTAAGGAGAGAAAGCACGATAACTCACATCTATCCTTAAGGAAAAGAAAACTAGAAAGATCTCATGGGAAGGAAGCATTGCTTCCACGAAAGATCGGATCTAGATTTGAAATTTAGGATGGTGCCACAAAAGGCGTACTCCATCACTAAAGGATGGTCTTGTGGAGAGGAAACTTGCTCTACACAGAGAACCGAGTTTGAAATGATCGTATACGGAGGAAACTTGCTCCATATAGAGGATCAGATCTGAAATGATCATGTGTAGAGGAAACTTGCCCTACACAGAGGATCGAGTCTAAAATGATCGTATACGGAGGAAACTTGCTCCATATAGAGGATCAGGTCTGGATGATCGTACGTAGAGGAAACTTGCTCTACATAGAGGATCGAGTTTGAACTTTGAAATTTTAGATTTGAATGACTTATAAATTTGAGTTGATTTGGTTTTGAGTTTAAGGATGTTTAAATTTAAAATTTGATTTAACGAATTTGAATTTGAAACTTGATCTAATTTTGAAAGTTCGATTTTGAATTTGGAGATTTAATTTGATTTTTGAATTTTGAAATTCAAATTTGATTCTGAATTTAAAGGATTTTGAACTTGATTTTAAGTTTGACACTCATCTGGCATGGTACTTCCTGAAGAGCCGCCCCGATGTTTAAAAAAAATCAGGTGGCATCCTTCAGGGTTGATCAGTTAATAATTGAAATTTTCTTAAAGATCATCTTTACAACAAGAGAACATTCATGTATTGGTTCAAACTCCTCCGCCAATCTCTCGGTAGGCTAAGATATGCATCCAAAGAACCTAGACCATGTCTCATACTTAGAAGGTTCTAAGTTGCTCTATCTTATCACGAGATTCAACCAGTAAAGCTTTGTATGATTCTGAGTTTTATTAAGCCTTAAAGACAAAGCTCTGTAAGGCCTCGAGCTCCTCAAATTAGAGTTGGACACTCTACTCAGTCGTGGTTTGATTTTGAACGGCAATTTCCAGCATTACAAAATACTCCTCTAGTGGGTTTGATCTTGGACCCAGTATAGAGTGTAATTTTGTTGAAAAAGACTCTTAAAGGAAGAGATGCCTATGTGTAAGGACTTACACACATTTCTCAAGGACATAATTTGAATTCTTTTCAGGAGTAGAAGATTCAATCTTTCTATTAAGAAATTTCCTCTAACTATTTGGATCCTGTCAGAATGACAAGCGGGAACAAATTCAGCATTTAGAGTGAGAAGTAGAGTCAACTCCAACTAAACTAGAAGGATTTAAGTTTTGTTGATCCAGACCAAGTTTCGTAGGAACTAAACTGGGGTCTCCCTTGTACGAAGTTTGAATTAAAATTGATTTCAAAATGTTTAAGTTGAAGAGAGAAATTCAATCTTTTCAATTCTCTTGCATAAGGTTCTTCTATCTGATAGATAATTCATGCATGATGAAAAATCTGGAATCAGGATTTTCAAAGTCAAGTATTTAAAGGTAATCGGGTTTTATTTTGAAATTTAAAGATTTAAAAGAAGGGAGGCCTCTTACTCTTCTTCTCTTTTTCTAGTGGCACATATTGCACATCTTTTGACTTTTGATGCACTTCGTGCATTTCTTGATTTTTGGCGCATTCGCGCGTCTTTTGATTTTTAGCGCATTCGTGCATCTTTTGATTTCAATTATTTTTGAGAAGAGGCTCCACTTTCTTCAAATACCTTAAAATGATTGATCTTTTTATTTTGAATGTTGGGATTATATCTCAAGTATTAGAGAAGAAAATTTGTTCTCTTATACAAGGAAGAATAATCCTCAAAGCACATTCAATCTATTTGAAAAATCCTTGAAAAAGATCTTTAGGACAGGGCCTTTGGACTTAGGATTTGAGTTTGGATTTTGAATTTGATCTGGATTTTGAGTTTGATTAATTAAGTTTGATTTATATAAATTATTTATGATCATTTGGAGGATCATAATTAACTGGATAAGGTTAAAGTTTGATCAGAAACAATATCAAGATTTTGAACTGGAGATTAAGATCTTGAACTGGACTAGAGTCTGGATTTTGATTGAGGTTTGATTTGAATTGAGATTTGGGTTAGCTTAAGGCCAGGATTGGTTTGAAGTTTGAATTGATCTGAGATCTAAATTAATCTCAAGGTCTGGATTGAGATAAGGTCTAAGTAGCTCCTAAGGCCTGAGAAGATCATAGGGTCTGGATCTAGGAGAATCTTAGGGTCTAGAATAGATCCTAAGGTCTGAAGTCTAGGAGAATCCTAGGGTTTAGATTGATTTGGGAGAATCATAAGATCTAGATTGATTTGGGAGAATCCTAAGGTCAAGGTAGATCCTAGGGTCCGGGGTCTAGATTGATCCTATGATCTAGAATAAATCTTAAGGTCAGGATTCTAGGAGGATCCTAGAGTTTGGATTGGTCTAGAGATTAAATGGGTCAGGACTGGTCCAGGTGACCTCATACAAAAATGAGGTCAACAGCTGCCTTCTAGAATTTTTTGTGGTGGAAAGCTGATTCTTATAACTAGATTTGGTAATGTATGATAGCTTTAAGAAAGCAACTATTTGACTTTTTTTTTTAAATAAAGGACATATTATAACAGCCATAACATTTTCAAAAAGGTGAATCTTCTTGTAATAGCTTCATAAGCACATTTATAAAATGTTAGAATCACCCCAAACAGATAATTATAAGGCAAATATTGATGTGAGACTTCATGCTCTTGTCACCTTAGGCCTTAATTTCTCTCTCTACTACACATCTCAGATTATGTTCATGCTTTTTATGAGTTCTACACCCTCTCGTTCATCATTCTTATTTGTACTACCAATATGGCATACCGCTTTGTGACTTATATATATAACGCCTTTTTTGATAGCCTAATTATACCTTTTGCACGCCTTCTAAGGTTCATGTATAAAGTTTTTTTATGCTTGTCTTACATATTTTAAACATTCATTTCAAGTATGTTTTCATGCACCTTGTAAGTGTTGTATATTCACCTCTCATGCATCATTCTTATTCCAACTAGTGAAATAACTCATGCTTTCTGACTTATGTATTATGCTTCTTACAAGAGCCTTGCACATTCTTTTCATATATACATCTTTGGTACTAATGACAATGAGACATGTGTTATGGTTATATGTTTAATATCATACTCATGATGGCAACATATTTCCATCCATGCCTTATTCTTGGTTTAATTACCAAGATGGTTCACCCCCTATAATGTGTATAAAATGTTCTTTATGAGAGCCTTATACATTTCACACACTTATGTGGTTATGCATTGTGATTCTTATAAGAGCTTTATATAATCCACTCTGATGTTCTTCTTTGGTGCCAATGCTGAGGAAACATGTGTATATGTTCTAAGATTATGTTAATGCATCTTACAAACACCACAATTTCCCTTACCTCCTCTTTCATAGTCTAGATGTTGCTATAATACACCTTTTGTAACTTGTGAATGGTGTTCTTTATAAGAGCCTTACACAAATTACACACTTACGTAGTTCATGTATAATGTTCGTTATGAGAGGCTTACACAACCTGTATTCCCACCCATATTACTAGCACTAAGGTGACATGCGTATAGGTTCTAAATTCATGTTTATGATATTTCTGAGAGATGTACATTTCCCACATGCCTTATTCTTGATATGTTTACTTAGATGACATGCTCTCTACAATGGTACTTCTTATAAGAGCTATACACATTTTGCACATCTTATATGACATATACATTGGCTATTATGTGAAACTTACATGTTTGTACACTTTATTTTTGTAGTCTCTATTCGTGCCCCTTTTGAGAGCTACACATTACCCTTGTGTGCCTTATTCTTAGCACAATTACCAAGATGGCATGCCATTTACAACTTACCTATAGTGCTTCTTATAAGATCCTTAAACATTTAACATACTTATCGTTCATATGCAGTGCTCCTTATGAGAGCCTTACACTTTGCACCTATATATCCTTTCTTAGTATAGTTAACCTCGTGGCATGTTGCTCGCTCAGTACCCATCAAACTTAATATAGATGCTAAGGTTGTCAACCTCCTATGTGTCTTATCTTTGGTTTATATATTAGGGCAGCACACCCCCTTTTACTCTTTATTACTCCTTCCAAAAATTTATGAGTTGTTTTATTGAAAATATATAACAAATGAGAAGCTTGTAGTACCCAAAACATGTGTTATATCCTTAGCTTAGCAAAAGAAGTCTAAGGCAACCAACACTAATCTTAAGAAACAAGTTTAACTATAATTCTTTAGATCCAAACTCAAACACAACCAAAGAAGTATATGTAATAAACTAGACATGGAATCATTCTTTCCAAGCAAAATTTGTAAGCTTTCAACTTAAGCAAAATTAAAGAAATTTGTGTAGAAAATACTAATCTTAGGATATGATATCAAGTACAATTTTGAAGATCTAAACTAAGGCACACTCAAGAAATCCTTTGTAATAAACTAAAATTAAAAGCTTATCTTTTAAGCAAAATTCACACAAAGAAAAAAATATGTGAAGCACACGTAATAAACATTACTATGTAGTGTGATTTCAAGTATAAGTCCAACAATTTATTGAGTGTGAAGCACATGTAATAAACATTCAATGTGGGTTGAATTCTTCTAGGACTACACTTTTGTATTAAAACTATTGAATACATCAAAGTTTGTACCATAGAAGAATTGTCCTATTAGCGAAGGACAAAAACAATTCATTTTAAGTAAATTAATTTTATTGGTAATCATTGAAGAGTGATGTTTAATGAATAGTAGCCCCAAGTAGGTTATGAACACATGCTAAAAATGCTAAATAAAAGTAGGACATGCACTAAACTTCTAGTCCCATATAATCTCGAGAGGATCTATTAAATGAACTTATATTTTGGGTTTAACTATGACAAATAGTGTCAATGACAATATTTTTAAAAGAGGTGGATAGGTTCTCCAAAATATTCAATTACATACCTTATACCAAGGCTTACAATGCATTTCATAATGTTAGGATATTTTTAGTTAAATTATTATATTATATATTCTACCATTGACCACTGTATCTAATAGGGATGCAAAATTTGTATCCTATTTTCAAAACACCTTGTGAAAGCTACATGGGAATAATTTAAAATTAAATTTTTGTCCTTCTCCCATAAACTATTTGACTGACTAAGGTGGTAAGTATGACCCTTGTGAATCTCCTTAAATGTTTAATAGAAAAAAATTTGGGTAATTGGGATTTTTATCTATCAATATCTAGGTTTACTTATAATAGCATCATCTTTAAAACCACTAAAAATGTTATTTTAAATAGTTGATTGTTGAACTCTTAAAAATCCAATGGAAATTTTTGATCTATCGGCACATGTATTTTTTGATACTAGAATACCCTTTGCTAAAGAATTTCATAGCTTTTATATTAGGTTGTGGAAATAAATAGTGAAGATCAACACATAATATCCAACTAAAGTAAAATAAATAGATCCATGAAAGAGTATAATGTTGATAACTTTGTGTCAGTAAAGATTCATCCATAGAGAGACATCTCTATAAAATATAAGAAATTACATGTATGAGCTTTGAGATATTTACAGTTATTAGAAAACCCAAAACTAATGCTTATTATCTTTATTTGCCTAGTTGTATATTTAATAACCAAATTTTTAAAATTAATTTTTTTTCCAGTTGAAAGAGTTAACCAACATTTAGATACATAATCTAATAGTACTCTTATAGTAGATAATGTGTATTAATTATAGGTACCTTTCCTAACCACATTCTTAGAGGTGGAGTAACATAGTGTAGGACTTACACATGAAGTAATACTAGCAAGCCTATTAGTTTGGGTGGCTTGTGAATCCCTGCTCTCTAAGCCATAAGGTTTGTCTACAATTGCACTTTCATCAGCAAGTTTCACAATATTAATTCTCTTATTACTAGCTGGCACTCATGTAGATATACTTCTCAGTGGAAACTATCTACTCACCACCCTTCTGTCTTTTGGTAAAGTGTTTGTCACATGGTGACTTTGGTTAAACAAAAATTCTCTTTTGAGGTCAATGCTTTTTCTCCAATATCTCTCTTCTTGGGTCATTAGTGTAAGGGCTTGACTATCTCTTATATATCTAGTGTGTTTCCCCCCACTGACTTTTTTGATAGTAGTGTTACCATCACTGTTCTCATATCGAACTTAAATTGAGAAATCCTTGCTGACTTCTACCTTGACCTTATTAAATACCATCACCTCTATCCTAATTAAGAATTCCCACTCTAGAAGTATTATTTGGGATAATAATGGGGTGGGTTCTTACAAAGAATTTTACTTTGAGTTCTTCAAGGATTTCCAAACTCAAGATTATCATTCCTCTCTTTGACAAAAATGTCACGTTCAGAGATTTCTTCATTCACATGGTTGGCTAAATGTGGGGATTTAAAGATATCTGATGTGCTTGCTGGGAGGAATATTCAGGTTGATAGAAGTTGTTCGTTTTTTCATTATTGTTCAAAAATTTTATAGATTTTTTTTTTTTTTGTGACCAATTGTTTCATATTTTGGTGACACTAATCCCTAAGCTAAATTGCTTCTTGCTTAGACCTTCGATCCTTCAAGCCTTTGATAATATTATTGAATGGAATTTTAAATTGATTAAGGATAAGAACTTACTTTTACTTATTATTAAATTCACCATATATCATATATGGGGTGAAATGAATGATAAAAAAATTGGCCACTCTTCTTCTTGTGCTGCACTCTTTCACCCAAAATTACAAAAGCAATTAAATTTAAGTTATCTAGGTGTAAATGCAGGGAATTTATTATTTTTTGATGAAATTCTGGTGTTGGTTATGTGGTTGATTTGCGGTGGATATTCTACTGCGATGTTGAGGTTGTCTTCAATCTCTCTTGGGCTGTGTTAGACTTGTTTTTTCGGCTGTATCAAAATTGGTTTGATGTTTGTTGCCTTACATGATGGTTTCCAGGTTGGTTTTATATCTGTTGGGATTCTTTTTAGGCATTTGGATAATGATGATATCCCATTAAAGACCTCCCCTTGGATGCTCTTCGGGTAACCAGGGGAATTTTCTGCTTCAATAATATACTATGATATGTTCAACGGGTTTTCTGAGTCCTGACCATTTCTATGCGCTTCAGGTCCATTAATCTTGTTTTAAATTTTATAGACTTTTGTACTTTTTTTTCCTAGCTCATAGCCTAACTTTTGACCTTCCTGATTTGTTCAATTTTTTTGAGTTTTTTTTATTTTTATCAGAAGCTCATATAGATTTTGCACAATTTTTACATTGTAATTCTTCAGTATTGTAACTTCTTTTATAAATGAATGAGCTATGCTTCTAATTTTCCTCTAATTTTCAAAAAAAAAAATATTTTATTTATTTATTTATTTAAGTCAATAAATAATTTTATTATATATATTAATGTATAAAGTATATCTCAAAAATAAAGTTCTTGATTGAGGGAAAAAAATCCCTAGTAATTGCCTCAGGACTCTTACACGTATTACTACCTAATTAGTTTCAAAAAATGAGATATAAGGCCATAACCGTGAGAATTTTACTTTAAAAAACATCAGCACATCTCTGCTAGGGTTAGCGTTTTAGGGCTTTTCTCTTTCGCCCGTTTGTTCACTCCGCCGCCGCCATCGGCCGGGCGCTTTTCCCCATTGCTGATAAGAAGTTCCCCTCGCTTCCCTCCTCATCTACCTCCTCCCCCACGATACCTTCTGTTCTTCCCTTTTGGAAGAACCTCTTTACCACCACACCCCAAATCTCCACCGATTTTTCCCACTCCCTCACATATACTCCCACCCAAAACTTCACTGCCAACTTCACTACTTACCAATATGTGGATGGCGCTCCTGAATGGTCATTATCGCTGGTTGGCTACTCTATAGGGAAGAGGCCTTTTATGAAGCGCTTCTCTCGACAATTAAAAAGGCATGGCAACTTTTAGTTGCGAGCTATCTCTTCTCACCATGGATGATGGTTTCTTTCTCCTCAAATTTACAGCCCTAGAAGATTACGAGCATGCGTGGACTGGAGGGCTCTGGTTTTTCTTCGGGAAGCCTTTCATCCTCCAAAAATGGAGCCCATATTTCATCCCAAAGCGTGAGGAATTCCCGTCAATACCTTTATGGATCAAAATCATGAATTTACCTCTATCTCTATGGACTCCAGAAGGTATTTCTAAACATGTTAGTTGCATTTATATTCTGATTGCTGTCGATGCTTTGACTGCGGCAAAAACTCGTCTTAATTTTGCGAGAGTATGTGTTCAAGTCACTAGCAATTCTCCTTTACCTGAAGAAATTTTCTTTACTGTTGATGGCAAAGCTACCCCTTTACGAGTGCAATATGACTGGAAACCCAAACACTGCTCACAATGTGGCTCGATCATGCACCCCCCAACTCTATGCCCAAAAGATCCCATTACAAAACCCATTACCAACAACAACATTAGAGGTAGAAGCTCCAGCAGAAAACCCTGACCATCTCCTCCTCCCAGGCTGACTATTCCTAAACCTCCTCTCCAAACCAAAGCCACTCCCACCAATGTTGTTATCCCCCAACCACCAACTATCCCACCACCCTCGAAAACTACCACAGCTCTTACCCTGCCCAACCTAAATTCCCCGTTTGGTGATCTGCAGGATTCCACCGACATGTTCCTGAAAGCCAATGTTCCTAATCCTATCAACACCTCAAACAAATTTCAGTCTTTGGGAGATTCTGATTTGATTGATGTTTTGCAGCCGCTTAACACATCTCTGGTTTCTTCACCTACTCTTAAAATCCAAACACCTATAACTATAGTCAATGATACTAACAACCAAAACCAAAATAGCCAACCTCATACCTGAGACTTTAGGCTCTTCCTCCAGTAGCTCAACAGTCCAACTTGCTACATCCCAAAACCAAAAACAAACCAGAGGCAAAGCCAAAAAGGCCTCTACCCCCAGAAAAAAATCATAATGTCCCTCCCAAACATAGCAGCCTGGAATATCCGTGGGTTTAATAACCCGGCCAAAGTTGCTTGCTGCAAACAATTAGCCCGTTCCCACAACCTTGATCTCCTTTTCATTCTTGAAGAAAAAATCTCCCACTCTAACCTCTCTAATGATTGGTTTCTTGCTAATCATCAAATTTTTCCTAAAGAAGGCAATTGTGACAATTTCTTGCATAGTGACCCAGGACGTATATGGGTCAAATGGAACAAGAATGCTCTCAATTTCACCCCTTTACACATGACGAATCAGTTTATTCATGGTATTATTACTACTGTTTCTAATGTAATTTATGCTATTACTGCCATATATGCTAGTAACTCTCAAATGGAGAGACAAATGCTATGGAATGACATTCAAATATTAGCTCAGAATATTAATACTCCTTGGGCTATTATGGGAGACTTCAATAGCTGTCGTGAGCTAGGTGACAAAGCTGGGGGCACAGCACTTTCTACTACCCGACTAGGTGATTTTGACAGCCTAGTTTTCAACACTGGGATGCATGAATTATCATCTGTTGGACATTTCTACACCTGGTACAATCAACAACAACACAACCCCATTCATATCAAGCTTGACCGTGTTCTTATCAATGATCAGTGGTTGTTAAACTTCCCTAACTCTTTCTACAAAGTTCTCGACCAGGATTGCTCAAATCATTCACCTCTCATTTTGGTGAATACCATGGAAGTCAAATGTGGCCACCGATTCCTTTTCAAAAACTATTGTGTCAGGATTCCTGACTTTTGAAATTATCTACTGGAGGCTTTTTCCCTTCCTAATACTAGTAGTCCACTAAGCTCTTTCAATTTTAAGTTGAAATCACTTAAGAATTCTATGAAGCACAAAAACTAGACCAATTCAAACAGCCTTCAAATTCAAATTGAGGCTCTAAAAGCCAATCAGAGAGATGTCATCAATCAAATTCAAAGTGATCCCCTTGATCCCCAGCTCAATAGTAATCTCAATCTAATTAACAGTAAGCTAGCTCATTCTCATACAGCTCTTACTAGCTGGATGACTCAACGTGCCAAGGTGAAATGGCTCACACATGGTGAAGATGATTTGAAGTACCTTTATTTCAAAATAAACATCACCAAAAACTACAATCGAATAAAGGAGATTACCAATGAGCAAGGCACTTTTTACTCTAAGGAAGATATGGCTAAAGTCTTTATCAATCACTTCAAAACTCTCTTCAATACTCCAGCTCCCATAGTTTTGAATCACACTGTTGTGGATATCCCTGCGGGAAAGGTCATTCCAGATCACCTTACTTCTGATCTTATTGCTCTTGTCACCATAGAGGAAATTAAAAACATTGTTTTCACTGGTAATTCCAACACAGCACCGGGTCCTGATGGATTTACTTTTGATTTTTACAAATCAACCTGGAATGTTATTCAACACCAACTCTGCACTGCTGTCTCTTCCTTCTTTACCATGAGTTTCATGCCTAATCAGACTAAAGCAACTGCCATAGCACTCATTCCAAAAAAACCCTCATGCCAGCAATGTCAAAGATTATAGGCCAATTGCTCTTTACAATGTCATCTATAAAATCATAGCAAAAATCATTGCTAATAGAATGAAGAAAGTGATGCCTCTCATTATTCACCCTAGTCAAGGTGGATTCATTCACAAAAGAATTATCTCATACAACATTCTCTTGGCAGCCGACATTCTTGGATGTTTCAATCTTAAAGCCAATCAAAAATTCTTTTGTACAAAATTTGATATCACTTAGGCCTTTGACATGGTATCTAGAGATTACCTATATGAAAGACTTGAAACTAAGTGTTTCCCCAGCATTTTCATCTCTTGGATAAAGGCTTGCACCTCTAATGTCCATTTTTCTATTTGTATCAATGGGGCATTAGAAGGCTATTTTAATTCGAGTTCTGGCATTAGACAAGGCTTCCCCCTGTCACCTTACTTGTTTAGTATCATCAAGGATGGGCTATCTTCTAAATTTGAACTGGCCACTACCAACAACACCTTCCATGGTATTAAACCTGGGAATTGTGAGGTTTCCCATTTAATGTTTGCTAATGATCTTCTCGTCTTACCATTGATAATGCTCATACCATAAATGAAATCCTTAGGGATTTTGCGGCTGTTACTGGTCTTATGGTGAATCCTATCAAAAGCTCCATCCTGATTTCCAAAAACTCAAACACTGCTAATGATATTTGTAATATCCTTAATATCCAACAGTCTTTCACTCCTATCAAATATCTGGGGCTTCCGATGTTTTACAAAATTTAAAGATTAGTTATTTTCAACCTTTGCTTCAAAGAATCACCACTCTTTTACAAGGTTGGAAAGTTAAAACTCTTTCATTGGCTGGGAGAATTCAATTCATCAAATTCACAATATCAAACACTTTAGCTTACTGGATACGTGGATCGATTATACTAAAGAGCTGTTGCAAACTTATAAATAGTATGTGCTCTCGTTTTACTTTTTTTGGCAACATCAAAGACAGGAACTTGCCACGATCTCTTGGAAAAGCTCCTGTTGTCCCAAAATAAATGGGGGTCTGCGCATTCCTTCGACTGGCTCTCTACCACAACTATTCCTGCTCTATCATATGGAGATATTTAAATGCAAACTCATTACTTTTCTCTTGGTGGAGAGGTAGATACATTTCCCTGTGGAACCAATTGCATGTTAAAAAATCCATATATATATATATATATATATATATATATATATATATTGGAAATACCTGTGTAGTAAGGCTAGAGAAATTAAAAGTTGCATTACTTTCTTTATCGATGCTAACAGCAACCTTTCTTTCATTTGGGATCCTTGGTGTGGTGGCTCTTCAGTTGCTGGCTATCTTTACACTCAGAACTATCATTCCATAATTCCTAGCATATCTGACTGGAAAATCTCACAGGTTACTCAAGGTATTAACTGGGCAATACCGAATGGCTTTGATAGTAGACTTGCTTCTCTCATTAATTCTATTATTATTAATGAGCATCCTGATAACCATTATTGGATGGACAAGCAGAAACCGAAATTTAGTGACTTTAATTCTCAGGTTTTTGCTTTCATGCCTAAGGTTTCTTGGTATAAATATATTTGGCATAAAAAATCTGCTCTTTGCTACTCTGTTTATGCATGGCTGGCTTTCCGTGGGGGTTTAAAAACTGCAGATGTGCTTGCTGTCCGAGGTATATCTGTGCCCAATACTTGTTGTTTCTATCATAGTGAGAAGGAGACTATTTCCCATATGTTTTTTGAATGTCACTATACTTTTAACATTACTAATACTCTACTCCCCTGGATGCAAAGACTGTTTATGAGGCCTAACATTCACCAACTTTATTGCTTAATTTGGGAACAAGGCTTCATAACCAATACCAGAAACTTTTATCTCCTTATTGCCTCTTCGATGGTTTATTTTATTTGGAGAGCAAAGAATGATCGGTTATTTGGTGGCATAATTGATTGCAAAGCCACAACAATTGCCAAAATCAGGAAAGCAATTTCAATTAAAACCCATGGATGGAAAATCTGATTGGTGCCGATATCTGAGTGTTGAAGCAAATCTGGCCCTTCACTGCCAGCTAAATCTGGAGCTTATGTGTTTTTTTGGGAATCCTGCTGGATATAAGATGATCTTATTACCATACCAGATATTTGGGATCCACAATTTTGACAGAACGATGATGATTGCTGAACATGTTCAGCTGCCCCTTGGACGGTCTACTGGGCAACCAGGGGCAATGCTCAATTACTGTCCCTCTCCTTTTTTTTTACCCTGCCGAGATCTTTGAGCATTTATCTCCGTGCTAATAGTTTTATTCCTTTAATTTTCACATATTATATTTTCCTTTATTTAGAATCCAAAATCTCTTTTTGTCTTGAGATTTCTGGTTTATAGTTTTGTTTCTTTATTTACTTGTAATCGTTTTTAAGCAATGAATGGGCTTATGCCCAAAATTTCCAAAAAAAATAGAAAAAAAAAACATATATGGCAGTTAGGTGATCAGTTCGTGACCGGACAGGGCATCGTGGGCTAGCCTCGATATCACCGCCGCATTAAATTCGACGGTCGAGATGTCAGAAGCACAAAGATAGAAGCAGGCGCAGCCATAACCGTTCGACGCCGCTTTAACAGTTGGACGTTTTACCCGCAGGTCTATTTGATCCTACCGTCCCGGCTAGTCCATCTGGGATGTCCTGTCGTTGGGCTTAGGTTAGTTAACCAACGCCGCACCGACAACATTCTTCGAGGTGGTGATTGCCATTGGTTGTTAGTGGGCCCCGCAGCAGATCAGTCATTAAAGGATGGAATTTCGCAAGAAGAGCCATTAACTATCATAATCAATAAATGTTCTATCAGCATATTTGATATTTAGGTAGTTTTTTTAATATATATTTTAAATGTTAGATATCATATAACATTCATAATATAATTATAATTTTTATAAATTATAATCATAAGACTTTCATTAATGTAATTATATATATATATATATATATATATATATATATATATATATATATATATATATGATAAATATCTAAAATCTTCCCTAGGCAAATCCACTAGAACTCAAAGACAAATATTTATGATATTTATTTAATAATTTAGCAAATTTATAATCAAAACTAACGTCATGACAAGACGAATTCATTGACACCAGAATCAATCAAATCAAAGCCTACTTGAGTCAAAATTAATGACCTAAAGCATAGTTAGAAACTTCATAGCATAAATTCGGTGATCAAATGATCTTCAAATATAGCATTGTTATAGTCAATTCAAGCGGCTTGACGAGATGAATCGAAACAGCTGAAAATCACTTAATGTTGATTTCATTTAAGCACTTAAATGTTAAAAAATGATATGTGATTAGTGGATCAATATGGGTCAACCAAGAATTTATAAATTCTTACTTACAAATTTTTCCCATAATGTCGATCGTTGAAGCTTCATCGTATAATGTTCCGTATTTGTTACAAATTTTTCTCATATTTACAAAGCATGTCAATAACAAAAATTTATAAATACACCTCTTACTATCTCTGCATGAGAGAGGCATTCAGCTAGAGATTGGAGAGGGCTATGATGCACTAAGGATCCTATAGCTCCACCCGAACATCATAGCCAACAAACCTTCATCGTCCGATCACAACCACCAAACTTCCCCTCAACCAACTGTCGATCGCTAAAGCTTCACCTGGCCATTATTACCATACATCCATTAACCAAAAACCATTGAATCTTTATCTGGTTTTTGCAGCCAGACCTCTGATAGGCCTACAACCATCACCGAACCTTCACCTGACTGCCAATATCTACCATACATTTGCCTGATGAAATAATTATGGTCAAACCTCTGCCTGGTTGCCAATCACTTCTAGACGCATGATGTCCAGTCATCATGGCCATCGGACCTCCACTTGGCCAACGCCATTATTAAACCCCCGCTAGACCTTCATTCAACCACTACAATTAGACTTCTGACCCTCTTCGTCTATGAACCTCGTTCCTCAAACCACCTTCTCTTGGCTAACAGTCTTTCCAACTCCCATCGTCCAACCACAATCATTCCAACTCCTCTGCACACATGCAAACTTAGATTGATTCTTTAGGCTATTGTAATTTCATCGTATCCAAGTTAAGAGATGGAACAACTTTTATAACTTATTCATACATAGTAGAATATCTTCACCTGAACAAGGCCTATATTACTAAGATGAAAAGTTTCTTACTTTGCCACCACGAATCTACTAGCCCGCAATAATTAATTAATAATAAATCTTATATCATAGATAAAATCAAAGATATAAAATAAAATAAAATAATTTTAATACAAAAAGTGAAATAAAAATATATATATTTTCAAAATCATAAACATGAGCCTTACATATCATAATTTATCGCTCTTTTTAATAATTATTAAATTAATAAGCATTACTCTCTTATGTTTATTTTAATAGGAAAATTAAATCTTTTATTAAATTGGGCTGAGTCCGTACGTTCAAATAAAATCACAAAATAAAGCCTAATCGATAAATAAAATTTGGCTACATTAAGTGAATTAAATATAATTATTTATTAGATTTGATACATTAGAATATCTGGGATCTCATGCCCGGCCATTCGAACTTTTATTTTGTTCGGTTGACCGAATGCAAGAAACATCCGGTTTTAGGCAAAAAAAAAGGCGGTACCGAGGTGTACCGAGTTTTTCAAAAAACTCGGTACATCACGGTACCGAGTTTTTTTTGCCTAAAACCGGATGCTTCTTTGCATCCGGACGGAGGACGTAATAATTGTTACGGCCATTCGCAGTTTCAAATTTCAATTCTAGAGATATTTAACGCTCTAAAATGAATATAATAAAGATAGTTGACTGAGATATATACAAATAAGTAAATATTAAAATAATATAATGATAGTATTATAAATTTAGACAGCATGGCCTTAAAATCATATGGATAAAATAATGCATCATTACAAAATTCTTATTGGATTTGTATTTATATTGAATTCATTGTTTTATTTGTAACCAACATTTTCTTACATTTATAGATATTAAGATTTAGGGTTTACGATTTTAAAATAAGTATTTTTTTTTCTAAAATAAAATAAAAATGATTGATATGTTACGCAAAAACTCTTCTAATGAAAAACGAATCTCAAGAGAACATTCAAATTAGAAACTTTTTGAATTAAACTCAAGATCAACAGAACTTTGATTTTCAGCAAACTTATGGTTAAAAAAATGATAACAATGCAGGAAGAAGGAGAGGAAAGAATTAAGAGAGAGAAGATGTAAAAGAAAGCAGTGATTCATACAGGTCTCGGTTACAAGGTTAGCTATTTATAAAGACTGGAATAAGGGCTTGAATGTAAATACAGTAATCCTAGATACAAGAGAGCCGTTATGTGCTAATATCCTCCCTCAAATTAAGCATTCGGATTTCGAATGGTTAATTTGTTGCATAATTCTTGGAACCGAGCGATCGAGAAAGGCTTGGTGAGGATATCCACTACTTGATTTTTGGAGGAAATATGCGCCAGCTGTAGGTTGCCGGAGCTTATTTGCTGACGGATGAAGTGGTAGTCGATCTCGATATGCTTTGTTCGTGCGTGAAACACTGGATTTTTGGCTATAGCCATTGCCGAGGTGTTGTCGCAGTGGATGGTGGTCGGGGAGGGCTGTGGAATGTCCAGTTCTGCTGTAAGCCGACGAAGCCAGATCACTTCGGAAGCTGCCGCGGAGAGAGATCTATACTCTGCTTCGGTGGAGGATTTGCAACTGTGGCTTGCTTACGGACCGTCCACGAGATGAGATTTGACCCTAGGAAGGTGCAGAAGCCCGATATGGACTTCCGATCTGTAGTGTCCGACGCCCAATCCGCGTCCGAATAGGATCGTAGCTCAAGAGATCCTGCTGTAATAGGCAATCCGAAGCTTATAGTGCCCTTGATGTATCTCAGGAGGAGTTTCAGAGCTTTGAAATCTTGTTCGGTCGGTGACTGCATGTGTTGCCAGATACGATTTGTTGCGAAGGCGATGTCCAGCCTTGTGATTGACAAGTATTGTAGTGATCCGGCAAGGCGACGATAGTAGGAGGGATCCGAGAATGGTTGAAGATTCGGCTCTTCCCGTTTTTGCGTAAGTTTGACCGGTGTGGCAGCGGGTTTGCAATCCTTATAGCCTGCATCATTGAGTAATTTAGTAGCGTAATGTTCTTGAGATAGAAAGTAACCGTGAAAGGAGCGAGTCACCTGGATTCCGAGAAAAAGGGAGATGGGACTGAGCTGCTTGAGGGTGAACTGTGCTGAGTTGTTGTAGAAGCCGTTGTATCATGAGATCGTCATTCCCTGTCACCAGGAAGTCGTCAACACAGATTAGTATGTATATGTGAACATTATTTTTGTTGAAAAGAAGGAGAGAAAGATCGGAACGACTAAACCTGAAGCCTTGTTGTTGTAGGAATCCGGTGAGTTTTTGAAACCATTGTCGCGGCGCTTGTTTGAGTCCGTAGAGGGACTTGTAGAGTTTGCAGACCGCCTGTGGTTGAGTTTGATCAATGAATCTGGGTGGTTGTTTCATATAGATGTCGTCGATCAAGTCTCCGTGTAGGAAAGCATTGGAGATATCGAGTTGGTGGACTGGCCAATGTCGGTTGAGAGACAGAGTGAGCAGAAGCCGGATTGTCGGCATCTTTGCTACGGGGCTGAATGTCTCGTTGTAGTTGATGCCGTGTTGCTGATCGTACCCGAGTGCCACGAGTCGAGCTTTATGACGTTCGATTTGACCATTGGGGAGAGTTTTGACTTTGTAAGTCCATTTACAACCTAGTATGGGTTTGTCTGAGGGAGGGGGGACGAGCGACCACGTTGATTGTTGTTGAAGTGCGTCGAATTCGTCTTTCATTGCTGACCGCCAGTGAGCCAGTGAGCAGTTTTTAGAGCCTGAATGTAGGATGTATGTCGGAGCTAGTTGAGCTAGTAGATTAAAAACATGTTTGGGTTTAATGATTCCAGACTTTAGACGAGTTTGCATTGGGTGAGCTGGGACAATTGGGTTGGTGCGGTGTGTGTTCGGGATGTTGGCAGTGGGAGCAGGTGATGGTTGGTGGGAGTCCTGACGGGAGAGAGGAGGTTCATGAGTGTTGGTGAGAGTGTGGGTGGAGTTAGATGCTGGAGTGAGAGGGTTGGAGTTAGTAGAGATGGGGGTGAGGGTATGCTGGCGGAAGGTGAGTGTGGAGATGTGGGTGACATAGACACAGATTATTTGAGAGGGAATTGTTGTTCATAGAATTGAACGTGGCGTGATATGTAGGTGCAGCCGGTAGTGAGGTTATGACAAAGATAGCCTTTGTGTTGATTGGAGTAGCCCATAAAAATGCAGGGATGAGAGCGAGGAGATAGTTTGTCGGCAGAGTAGGGCTTCAGCCAAGGATAGCACAAACATCCGAAGGTGCGGAGATGATTGTAGAGAGGCGGATACTTGTGAAGGAGTTGGTACGGGATCTTATTGGAACTGGATTTGGATGGTAGGCGGTTGATTAGATAGTGGGCTGTGGAGAGAGCCGATGACCAAAATTTAGACGGTAAGCCGGATTCATGTAACAGTGCTCGAGTTAGGTCGAGCAAATGGCGATGTTTTCGCTTGGCTAGACCGTTCTGTTCTGGTGTGTGAGGACACGATAATTGGTGAAGAATGCCGTTGTCTTGAAGGTAAGAACGGAACGCGTGACTGAAATTACTAGATGCGCCAAGAGGGGGTGAATTGGATGATTAAAAACTTCTTTAATGAAAAGAAATATCTTTTTATGACTTTATGCGGAAGCGAATTTCATTCATAATAAAAAGATAGATAATCAATTTCATCCACGCAAATAATCACAATGAAAATTAATACGGAAATAAAGTGCAGAAAAATAAAGGAAAGAACACACCAATTTATAGTGGTTCGGTCAAACCATGACCTACGTCCACTCCCCGGAGGCACCCTCCGAGAATTACACTAAACCTTTAGTGATTCTCCTTTAGCCCCCACAGCTAGGCGGAGAAGCCCTTACACAATCACTTCCACCTTCCCCGGTGCGGCGGAGGAGCCGGGTCCTTTGACACCAATGAGATCTTCTTCTTCCCAAAACTTCCTTCAAGACGAACCTTGAATTCGATGGTACTGAGGTGCAAGCTCGCCGGAGCAACCGTGTGAACTCCCTTCACACTCCCTTGAAACCCCCTCCAAGGTTCTTCTCCCTCTCTCAAACTCCACCCTTTCCTCTCTCCCTTTCAAGTCCTCTCTTCAAGTTTTCTCTAGAAAAACGAAGCCACAATGGCTGCCAAAAGACTCTTACAAAGTCTTATGAGAGTGCTTAAATAGAGGGCTCAAAAAACCCTAAAAATACTCAATTCAGCGTCAAATATCGTACCGTACGATCTCAAGATCGTCCAGTACGATGTGCAGAAATTGACCTGTTAGTACTGTACGATCCAGTTAGTACAGTACGATCCAGTTCGTACAGTACGATCCAAATGACAAATTTCAGCCGTTTTGATTGCATAATCTCAGGATTAACTTAGGCAATATTTCAAACATCGTACAGTACGATTATGATCGTACAGTACGATTATACAACTGTTCAAATTCAAATTTTTGCCTAATTTAATGGACGATGGTCTTTCTAATTATAACAGATCGTATAGTACGATGTGGTGATCGTACAGTACGATTAGTTATATTCAAAATTAATTTTTTTTAGGAAAAATAAATATTTTAATTTATTTCTGTTACACCAGATCGTACAGTACGAAATAAATTCGTACAGTACGATGAACAGAAAAGTTAAAATATTTATAATCATTTTTTGCTCCCTCTGTGTGTGTGCATGATCAACAAACTATCATACATCATTATAAGACTTGACTCAATAAATAAAAATTACAGACTCATTTAATACGACCAATTCTACGCAATCTTGAGCCTTGAATCTTCACAGAACGGTGCATGATGTACCTGAAATATTAGTTAACATAGAAAGAAATATGCACTGCAAATACAAGGAGAAATAAAAGAATAATAAATATTATTTGTTATCATCAAAATCATAAACTCGGAAGCCCGAGTTGCAACAGTGACTAGTGTATTCTCCGCCGCCGTCGGATCGAAGAACTTTGGGTGTGGCATTGAATTACATTTTGGCAAGATTACATAAAATTTTAAAGGTATTTAGTGCTTCATTTTTGTTGTGTAAAAGATATAACCAGGAATATCTGGTGTAGTCATCAATGTAGATTATGTAGAAGTGGTGACTGTCGATAGAGTTATGAGGTGCCGGACCCCAGACATCGGTATGAATAAGATCAAATGGCGCTTGAGTAACTGACATTATTTTATTAAACACAAGTTTGTGGCTCTTAGCCTGATTACAAGAATTGCAAATGAAAGAATTAGGTTCAGTAATGATGTCGGGATTGGTCCGAGCAAGAATATTGAGTTTCTTTGCTGGGGTGACCAAGGCGGGAGTGCCAGACATGTGCGGAGGAGGTGTACGCCATGAGAGCCTTATTCTTGTTGTCCGGAGGTGTGCTAATATGGTACAGACCGTTCCGAAGTTGTCCATGAAGCAGCGGACGATGGTCCCGTAGATCCTTGATTACAAAGTCGTTAGAATCAAAAGAAATCAAAACAAAATTATCTGTTGTAAGTTTTGATACCGAAAGGAGGTTGTGGGTGAGAGAGGGAACGTGTAAGAGATTGTTTAGGTGTAACTTACGGGATGTGTCGGGTAGGGGAAGAATGCCTTGACCGGCACTGTTGATTGGAATGAAATTACTGTTCGCCGTCGAGACCGTGTCAGCTCCTTGGTAGGACGTCGAGTATTGGAGTTGATTCGTGTCCGGTGTGAGGTGTGTTGAGGCACCAGAATCAATAATCCAGTCTTGACTGACGGGGGCGGTGGGATTTGCAAAGAGGGCTCTCGGAGGTCTTGTATCGGTTGGTGCGTATTTGGGATTGCTGCGATGCCAGCAATTGAGCGCAATGTGGCCAAGTTTGCCACAGATTTGGCAGAGGGGTTTGATTGCTTCTTGCGGGTTGAACGGATAGGTGTTCTGGGGCTGAGGTTGCGGCTGAGTTTTTGTATTGTTGAAGCGGCGATTGTTGCCATTTCAATTTCTGGAGGAGTTAACCGAGGCGGCATACAGAGCATTGTGATTACCAGCATTGCTGGAGAGTTCTTGAATATTTTCTTGATGTAGATGAATCTCTTCGTTGAAGAGGAGAGCATAGAATGTGTCAAGATCAATGGGTAGCAGCGAGTTGCGGATGGTAGATTTGAACGAGTTGTATATTGGCGGTAACCCGTTGAGGATATGCAGCATGACATCTTCCGGTTCTATCTTAGAGCCAGATGCGGAGATGTTGTCCACTATTGTCTTGATGCGGGTGGGATACTGCTGAACCGAGAGATCCCTCATCTGTGTGCGATATAGCTCGTTCTTGAGCTGGATCACACGGGATCTGCTGGTCGGTTGAAGCCTCTTTTCAAGAACAGTCCACGCTTCATGGACAGTGGAAGACGTGATGATGTACGGTAGGATAGATTGGGAAACCGTACAGAATAGAGCGGAGAGGAGGTTGTTGTCGATGACAAGCCATTGAGCGTAGTCTGCAGACTAGTTGTCCGTGGGAGCAGGGACGGTGCCGAGAAGGTGTTCGGCGAAACCATTTGCCGTGAATTGCTTGAGGAGCTGTACACTCCAAATATGGTAATTATCGGGTTTGAGGGGGTGAGGAGCAAGATTCTTGATGTTGGAGACAAGAAACTTGAGGTTTGGAGGGATGCTCGTTGTCATGCCGGTGTTGCCGATGTGCGTGGAGGAGGTGGAGAAGGAGGTGGGGTTCGAAGAGTCCATGGGTACTTGATCTACCCTTTTGGCTCTTGATACCATGATAAAAATGCAGGAAGAAGGAGAGGAAAGAATTAAGAGAGAAGATGTAAAAGAAAGCAGTGATTCATACAGGTCTCGGTTACAAGGTTAGCTATTTATAAAGACTGGAATAAGGGCTTGAATGCAAATACAGTAATCCTAGATACAAGAGAGCCGTTATGTGCTAATAAAAAAACATCTCAATGAGATAAAACCCAAGAACACCCATGTAACTATGTAAGGATAAGTATTTGAAGCATAATTAAAAACTTAATTGGTAACATTAATTGACCAATGGATCTCCAAAATTTGCATGCTTATAATCAATTTGAGCATCTCCACGAGACAATCTAATGACCATTAAATCAGTTAATTTTGATATGATTAAAACACTTAAATATAACAATAATCTTCTATAATCAAAAGAATCAATATGGATTATTTGATAAAATGTTTAGATTATGGTTGTATTTATGAAGAGTATCACTCTTGAAAATTATAAATGAACTCTTATTCCCTACATGAAAGGGTTTGGACATAGAAAGGTTTGAATAATCTAAAACTTTACCACAGTTGAATAGTGTTTGAATAGTTGCTATTTGAATGATTTATATTTGTGCAACTTATGTAGTTTTGATGATTCCAAACATTATTGTTCAGATGTATAGTTATCTCCTAACAATTTTAGAAGATTTGCACTTGCTCTTGTGTGTACTAACATTTCAGGAAAATCAGACTCCAGACTACGAAAACTTCAAATCAAATTCAACATATGATATTTTGTTTATTTGAAGTTTGTCTTTTCTTTGAATTAATTTTGAAAGGGAGTGATTGTAATTGAGTGAATAAAATCTCACACACACAAATTAGGAGATCTTAAAATTCTATACTGATCGTACAGGACGATATTTATCGTACTGGACGATCTGTCAGTTATCTCCTATAGAGCATTTGGAACGAATAGGAACTTGCTTGGAAAAATTTTTTTCTAAGTCCTATTCGTCCAGGACGAATTTTATTTTCGTCCCGGATGATGGGTTCTCTGTAAAATTTTCGTCCAGACAAATTTTACCATCGTACGAGGCAACCAGTCCTCTGGAAAATTTTCGTCCAGACGAAAATAATTATCGTACCGGACGATCAGCTCTCTGGAAAATTTTTGTCCAGACGAAAGCAAATTATCGTCCGCGGCGATGGGCGCTCTGGAAAATTTTCGTCCAGACGAAATAAATAATCGTCCAGGACGATCGGCTCTCTGGAAAAGTTTCGTCCAGACGAACACATTTTCGTCCAAACGATAAACCGACTTAGAACAGTTTTTAGCAGTTTCTAGAACCAACCTTGTAATAACCGTTCGTACTGGACGAATCTAGTTCGTACAGGACGATCAGCTGTACGAAGTCATTTCGTACACATATACAAATTGGGTCGTTTCAGATCGTTTAAGTAAAATCGTCCAGGACGATCCAGGATCTTACGGGACGATCCACTGCGTACAGAATTGAAAATATGCAGTTTTTGGGCGGTTTTTCATGTCTTTTGTATAAATAGTCCAAATTAGACTGCCACCCAATCTTTTTGTCATTTGATCTTTGTGCCTATTGAGAGAATAGCCAAGGAGAGAGTGGAAGAGAGCTTTCAAAGGAGGATTCCTACCATTGGAGCGAGAAGGCTTCATTTGGATTTCTAAGGTAAGAATCTCTACTTGTGAAATTGGATTTCTTCACTCTTTTCTTTCTTCCTTCTAGATTCTTGTGAGAAGATCATTCAAGAAGGTCCGGTTCTCTGCCGACACTTGGAGAGTGTGAACAGACGACGGTTCTCTGCCTACACTAGGAGAGTGTAAAAGGAAGAAGGTTCTCTGCCTACACTTGGAGAGTGTGAACAGCCGTAGGGTTCTCTGCCCACACTAGGAGAGTGTGAAAGGACGACGGTTCTCTGCCAGCACTGTGGATTGTGTAAAAGGACGACGGTTCTCTGCCGCACCGGGTAGTGGTGAAAAGAGGGTTTTGTACAGGCTTCTCCGCCTTGCTGTGGGTGCTAAAGGAGAGTCACTTTGTGGTATTAGTGCAATACTCAGAGGGTGCCTCTGAGGAGTGGATGTAGGTCTGGTTATAGACCGAACCACTATAAATCTGGTGTCTTTTACTTTATTGCTTTTACGTTTCCGCACTTTGAATTTCAGTTTTAACAACTCTGTGGTTGAAAAACACTTTTCTACTAACTTTAAAAGAAAATTTTATTTCGGTTCAACTTTATTATTAAAGAGGGTTTAAAATTTTTTAAAACTACCAATTCACCCCCCTCTTGGTAGCCGTGGGACATTTACTTAGGCTTAACAACCTAATTACTGGACTCAACAAGTGGTATCAGAGCATTGTTTCAAAATCATAAGTTTGAACTACTTTTTGATTAACGTAGATGGCTACATTTGGAAACCGAAACACACCTGAGGGTTACTCTATCACTAGACCTCCACTGTTTGACAATATTCCTTTTGATTTTTGGAAAACACGCATGTCTACTTTCTTACAGTCACTTGATTATCGCATATGGATGTTAGTCCAGGAAGGTTAAACAAAACCAACTAGATTAGTTGATGGAATTAGGGTAGATACACCCTATGCAGATTGGATTATAGAAGAACGTGACTTAGCACAATTAAATGCGAAATGTTTAAATAGTTTCTTTTGTGCTTTAAAATCTGAAGACTACATGCGAGTTTCCACTTGTAAAAGCGGAAAAGACATATGAGACAGACTTTGTATTACTTATGAAGGGACAAATAAGGTTAAGCAATCAAGACTCAATATCTTGTTACATGACTACGAATTATTTCGCATGAAACCTAATGAATCAATATCTGACATGTACACAAGATTCACTCAAATTGTCACCTCTTTGCATGCACTTGGTAGGGAATTAACTAATGCTGAAATGGTTAATAAGATTCTTCGTTGTTTACCTACTGCATACGATGCTAAAATTACTGCAATTACAGAGTCAAAAGATCTGAACATTTATTCTATTGACAATCTTCTTGGTTCACTCATTGCTTACGAGCAAGGAGTAAGTCAAAGAAATATTGATACAGGTGAACCAAGAAAGGACAAGAATATTGCACTAAATGTGGAAGAGTCAGAAAGTGAACACTCACAACCTGAGGATGAAGATGATATAGCACTGATGACTAGACAATTCAAAAGCTTTTTAAAGAGAAAGCAGAAGAGACGCCAGCAATGGAATAGAGGTAAGTATAACAGAAATGGCAAGGTTTCTAATGAAGTGATTTGTTATGAATGCAGGAAACCAGGTCATATAAAGACTGATTTCCAAAACTCAAAGCCACTCCTAGCAAGGAGAAGGTAGAGGAGAAACCAATGGTAAAGAAGGGCAAGAAGAAGTTTCAAAAGGCTTTTTGGGCGGACTCAGCTTCAGACTCATCTGAGACTGAAAAAGAAGAAGAAGTCACCAACCTTTGCTTGATGGCAGATAAAGCTGAACAATCAGATCAAGAAGAGGTATGTGATTTAACTTATAATGAATTGTTTGAAGTTTCTGAACACATGCATGATGCATATAGGAAAACGAAAAAGATGCATGCTAGTTTAGTTTTAGAATTGGAAGAGCTTAATAAGGAACACGAAATCCTTAGGAAAGATCATGCTTTAATTGATAGCAACCACATGAAACTACTTGATGAATATGATGATTTGAATAAAAATTTTGAGAATTTAAAATCATCCTATGCTGAACTTGAAAAAGAATTTGAGAAATTTAAGGATGAATCTGAGCACAAGACATACAGAGTCAATTATACAAATCGAATCTTGGAGGATATGAATTCATTTTACAAACTGACTATAAAAGCTCTCGAGGATAATAGGAACCCCCCTAAACTTGAAGATTTTATAAATCCTAAGTATTATCCTAAATTCATGAAATCCCTTAGAAGACAATCATATGAGAGAAAACATAGGAATATTTTTCCTAATGTTAAATGTAATAATTGTGGATTTTTGGGACATATATCTCACACCTGCACTTTAAAGATGGAACCTAATTTGGTGTGGAGAACTAAGATGCATAAACCTAGACATATCACACATGCATCTGATTATAAATTTCATAAAGGTGAACCCAAACTAGTTTGGGTTCCCAGGTCTAACATTTGAGAATTTTGCAGGAATACTCTCACACAAGACCTCGTGAGAGTATATGGTACCTGGACAGCGGATGTTCTAAGCACATGACTGGAGATACTGCTCAATTCATAACGCTGGAAGCCAGGAGTGGAGGCAAGGTTACACTTGGAGATAATACCACAAAGAAAGTGGTTGGATCAGGTATGATTGAAAATTTGAAAAACTTTTTCATAGATAATGTTTTATTAGTTGAAGGCTTAAAACATAATTTGCTTAGCATAAGTCAGCTATGTGATAAGGGCTATAATGTAAAATTTTTACCTACTAGCTGCATAATTAGCCTAAATGGGAAAATTGTTTTAAATGGAAAAAGGGTGAACAATGTTTACATGCTAGATTTAAATTGTATTCAATCTCCTACTGCCTTTTGTTTGAAAACTGTTTCTGATGAATCATGGCTTTGGCATAGGAGACTTTGTCATTCTAGTATGAAAAATCTTAGAAAAATTACCCAAAAGAATTTGGTGAGAGGAATACCTAAACTAGACTTTACTAAGGACCATCTGTGTGATGCATGTCAATTAGGAAAACAAGTGAAGTCCTCTTTTAAGTCCATTAAAGATCTTAGGACCAGTAAACCTTTAGAAATTCTACACATGGATCTTTTTGGACCAGTAAGCACTGTTAGTCTAGGAGGAAAGGTATATGGATTTGTTATAGTAGATGATTTTTCAAGATTCACCTGGGTTAAATTTCTTTTTCATAAGAGTGAATCATTTGAGGAATTCAGAAATTTTTCAACTTGGATACAAAGAAAACTAGGATGTGAAATAATTTCTATACAAAGTGATCATGGAGGAGAATTTGAAAATGAAAGATTTGAAGATTTCTGTAAAGAAAAGGGGATTGATCACAATTTTTCTGCACCTAGAACTCCTCAACAAAATGGAGTAGTTGAAAGAAAGAATAGAACATTAATAGAAGCCGCCCGAGCAATGTTAGCAGAATACTCACTTCCTAGATATTTTTGGGCTGAGGCGGTTAGCACTGCATGCTATGTTCTGAATAGGGTGAATGTGAGATCAAATTTGAATAAAACACCCTATGAGTTGCTAAAAGGAAGAACACCAAATTTGTCTCATTTGCATGTATTTGGTTGCAAGGTGTTCATACATAATAATGGAAAATCTGCCTTAGGAAAATTTGATCCAAAATCAGATGAAGGAATTTTTGTTGGATATTCAAGTGTTGGAAAATCTTATAGAGTATTCAACAAAAGAACTTTAGTCATTGAAGAAACCACACATGTTGTTTTTGATGAAAATGGAAACATGGAAGAGCCAAAAGTTGTTGAAGAAGAAATTGAAGAAAACTCCCAAAAGATTGATAGATTAAATTTGGAAGAAAATGTGGAAGAAAATTTAGAAAGAGAAGACCCTTTGCCTAGAGATTTGAGATTTTCTAAAAACCACCCAAAGGAATTAATCATAGGTGAACCAAGTGAGGGTGTTAGAACTAGGCGTGGATTAAACAAGGAAGTCAATCATTCAGCCTTTATTTCAACTGTTGAACCCACTAACATTGATCAAGCACTTTCAGATGAATTTTGGATATTGGCTATGCAAGAAGAGTTGAATCAATTTGTAAGAAATAAAGTTTGGGAACTAACTACAAGGCCAAAAGATCAAAGTGTTGTTGGAACTAAGTGAGTGTTCAAAAATAAAATGAATGACTCAGGAGTAGTCATTAGAAATAAGGCTAGATTAGTAGCTAAGGGGTATAATCAAATTGAAGGAATTGATTTTGAGGAAACTTTCGCCCCTGTAGCTAGACTTGAAGCAATTAGGGTTTTACTAGCCTTTGCCTGTTTTAAAGGTTTTAAATTATTTCAAATGGATGTCAAAAGTGCCTTTTTAAATGGAGTAATTGAAGAAGATGTTTTTGTAGAACAACCTCCAGGTTTTGAAAATTCTAAATTTCTAAATCATGTTTTCAAATTAAAAAAGGCATTATATGGATTGAAACAAGCACCTAGGGCTTGGTATGAGAGGTTAAGCACCTTCCTACTTGAAAGATCTTTTGAAAAAGGAAGTGTGGATACAACTCTCTTTTTAAGGAAAATTGGAAAGGATATACTTATTGTTCAAATTTATGTGGATGACATCATCTTTGGATCTTCAAATAAACATCTTTGTGATGATTTTTCTAAAACAATGAGTAGTGAATTTGAAATGAGTCTAATGGGAGATTTAAATTACTTTCTAGGATTTAGCATTAAGCAACTTGAGGAAGGTACTTTTCTTAGTCAAACCAAATATATTAAGGACATCCTCAAAAAATATGAAATGGACAATGCTAAACCTGTTAGTACACCAATGAGTTCTTCAGTTCAGTTGGATAAAGACCTTAAGGGAAAATCTGTTGATCAAAAGAAATTTAGAGGGATAATTGGATCTTTACTTTACTTGACTGCTAGCCGACCAGATATAATGTTTAGTGTTTGCCTATGTGCTAGATTTCAATCAGATCCAAAAGAATCACATTTGACAGCAGTGAAAAGGATTTTAAGATATCTACTAGGAACTCAAAACTTAGGAATTTGGTATCCTAAGTTTAGCTCTTCATTTGAAATTATTGGTTACTCAGATTCTGACTTTGCAGGCTGTAGAGTGGATAGGAAAAGCACTTCTGGAACATGTCAATTCATTGGAAATTCATTAGTTTCATGGTCTAGTAGAAAACAAAATTCAGTGGCACTATCTACTGCAGAAGCAGAATACATTGCATTAGGAAGTTGTGTGGCACAAGTACTTTGGTTAAAACAACAGTTGATTGACTTAGGATTAACTATAGGCACTATTCCAATTTATTGTGATAATACTAGTGCTATTTGCATTTCCAAAAATCCTATTCAACATTCTAGAACCAAACACATTGATATAAGGCATCATTTCATAAGGGATCATGTGTCCAAAGGAGAAATTGAACTCATACATGTTTCTACTGAAAATCAACTTGCAGACATTTTTACAAAACCTTTAGCCTTTGATACCTTCAGTACTTTAAGAACAAGGCTTGGTGTTATTGATTTGAATGCTTAACTAAAATGTCTTTGCAACATTGATACTTGTTGTGTTTTGTTTTTGTAATTTTGTGAATTTTGTGTGTCTTTAATGAATTGTTTTTGGTTTTATGATTTTGTTTTATGTTTTCTGTGTTTTTGATTGTTTTTGTTGATTTTGTTAAATTTAAAAATATTCAAAATTAAAATTTTTTTTTGGAGGAAATCGTCCAGGATGAAATATTTTCGTACGGGACGATGTGTAAAGAAACAGTTTGCGCGATTTTAAACTGTTTTGAGAGCAGTTTTTTATTGGATCGTCTGTACGATCTGTGATCGTCCAGTACGAATTTTTTCTTTTTTCTCAAACGTCGGGACGATTGAATGCAGCGGTTGAGTGGATAAGACAGTTTTTAATACGAACTTCGTCTGTACGAAATTTTTTCGTCTGTACGAACATGTGTCAGTTCATTGTAGGGGACGGTTTTCAAGAGTCATTAAAACGAAACACTTTTCGATCGTCTGTACGAAATTCGTTTCGTATGTACGATCGGTCAAATCAAAAAGCCTGTACGAAGGGACGCATCGTAAGTTGTGTTGAATACGAAAAGCCGTTACATTTTGGACGAATTGGATCGTCTGTACGAAATTACTTCGTCCAGACGAACGATAATTTTTCGTCCAGGACGAATATTTTCGTCCAGGACGAACGTATCGTTTTTCTTTAAATATGAAGGCTTTCAAACTTGACAATCACACTTTCAAAACATCTTTTTCAATCCCTATCTACATCAAATCAACTATGGCCTCCTCTAGCAAAAGACAAAAAGTTTTGGTGAAGAAACCTAACAGGAATGCCCCAGACAACTTTCTTTCCAAGGCAAATGAGGAATCTTTTCCTCGTTTTGCATCTGCAAAAATCACTCCGTCTCGCATTCTTATCCAAACAGAGTTGAAATTTCGGGTATTACACCTCTTCGCCTCAACCCAATTTCAGTTCATTCTTTCTCTTGTCCACCTCTACAATAAGCAAACCTACCATTACTTCCTAGCCAACATGAGTTTCAATTCTGACCACTCTATCATTAGTTCTTTTGTTTTTAAGAAAAAAGTTGAGATCACCAAGCACGACCTTGGTGCATTTTTAAACTTAAGGACTGAAGGATATAGAGCCCACACCCTAATGTCAGAAACCTCCTTCAAATGGTTTCAAATCATTACGGTAATTAGAGAAAATGCGATTGACAATCATGTTGCTAGAGTGGCCGGTATGACCCAAGATGCCCGAATCATCCAGCATATCCTTAGATCCTCAATTATTCCTAAAGCTGGTGATAGGATTAACATTACTCCTCTCCTTTCTTGTCTAACTTTTTTAATCATGAAAAGACATCCTATTGATGAAGCCCAACTCATCCTAGATCATATCTATGGGCTTTCAGAAATAGGACATCCTGATCAGAAGAGGAAGAAGAACATTTCTTTAGGGCACTTGATTACTTATATTTTGGAGAAGAAGTATAATATAGTGCATCCTGATGAAGAATATGAAGAGCCAGTTTACTATAACGATGCATCATTCAGACTGCTCTTCAAGGAAGAAAAAGAAAAAGGAAAAGCACATGGCAGTGCTTCAGAAGAAGAAGAAGAAGAAGGAGTGCAAGGTTCTGCTTCTCAATCAGATTACCAGAATCTGATTGAGAGATTTGATAGACTAGAGACTCACGTTGATCAAAGATTTGATCAATTTGATGCTCAACTTACTCAGCAGCAACATGACATTGGTAATATTAGAGATGAAGTTCATGAAATAAATACCAATGTAATGTTGATGGCCTCCTACTTCAACCTCTTTGGCGGCATTCCTCCTCCTCCTCCTCCAGAACAGTAGATTTTTTTTTGTGTGTCTGTTGTATTTTCTTTGTTGTTGTTTGTTTTGTTTTTGTTTGCTTTTATGTTTCTTAGTTCAATTTTTTTTGTTGTTGTTGTGTAATCCTTTCCTTAAAATCAATGAAAGTTTGTTTGTTTTAGATTTGTTTTGAAATGTGGCTAATCTTTATGAATTTCATTAATATTGTTTTTAATCTACATTGTGCTTAAATTCGATTGTAATGTGAGATTATCTATATTAGAAAATCTAGACTTTCTAAATTTATAATTTGTTTATAACTTGTTGTAATTAGAATTTTTAAATTCATGTCTATTCATTTAGACTACATAAAAGTTAATATTGTTATTGCAATTTTGATGTTTTCTTATTTTGTATTTCTATGCTCAAATGATATTTATGCACCTAGAAATATTTGAAATCTTAGATTATAGATTTTGGAAAGAATTGGTCAAATTACTCTTGAACATTGTACAAATGTACAAAAATCAAAAGGGATTCGTAAAAATTTGCAAAGTGAAAAAGAGGCACAAAATAAGCCCAACCAAAGAAAAATGCACAAAAATGTGCTCCAAAACTTTGAAAAGATGTGCAAAGCACCACATGAGGTAATTCTCTTCTTTCCAAATTCGTTTAATCTCTTAATTCAAGTTGATCTAATGTTCATTTATATTCTATTGAACTTTGAAATATAGAATTTTTTTTTACATCTCACTTGTAATGATTTTCAATAATCAAAATGTCTAAATTGAATCATGTCTTTGATAAATTCTTCTTACTTACAATGTTATATCATTTCATAAATTTTATGAATTTCTATGATTGACCTAATATCTTTAGTTTAAAATTGCATACCCTATGTCAAATCACAATTTAGATTAAATTTTAACAATGAATTTCATATAATTATTTACATTTCTTGTCTTTTTCTTCTTCACTTTTTGTTGCTGTCAAAAAGGGGGAGAAATTATTATGTTTGTGGCTTGTGTTTTCTTTTTTAATTGTTCTGTTTGCAAGTTTTTTTTGTGTGTTAAAATTTTTGAAAAATAAAAATATTGTTCTTTAATGCCTCCTTATTTTAATGTACTCATAAATTCAGGGGGAGTTTAGGAGATAAGAGAAAAGTTTTAACTTGAAACCTTACAAATAATAATTGTTTTGCCATCATCAAAAAGGGGGAGATTGTTTGAATAGTTGCTATTTGAATGATTTATATTTGTGCAACTTATGTAGTTTTGATGATTCCAAATATTATTGTTCAGATGTATAGTTATCTCCTAACAATTTTAGAAGATTTGCACTTGCTCTTGTGTGTACTAACATTTCAGGAAAATCAGACTCCAGACTACGAAAACTTCAAATCAAATTCAACATATGATATTTTGTTTATTTGAAGTTTGTCTTTTCTTTGAATTAATTTTGAAAGGGAGTGATTGTAATTGAGTGAATAAAATCTCACACACACAAATTAGGAGATCTTGAAATTCTATACTGATCGTACAGGACGATATTTATCGTACTGGACGATCTGTCAGTTATCTCCTATAGAGCATTTGGAACGAATAGGAACTTGCTTGGAAAAAAATTTTTCTAAGTCCTATTCGTCCAGGACGAATTTTATTTTCGTCCCGGACGATGGGTTCTCTGTAAAATTTTCGTCCAGACGAATTTTACCATCGTACGAGGCGACCAGTCCTCTGGAAAATTTTCGTCCAGATGAAAATAATTATCGTACCGGACGATCAGCTCTCTGGAAAATTTTCGTCCAGACGAAAACAAATTATCGTCCGCGGCGATGGGCGATCTAGAAAATTTTCGTCCAGACGAAATAAATAATCGTCCAGGACGATTGGCTCTCTGGAAAATTTTCGTCCAGACGAACACATTTTCGTCCAAACGATAAACCGACTTAGAACAGTTTTCAGCAGTTTCTAGAACCGACCTTGTAATAACCGTTCATACTGGACGAACCTAGTTCGTACAGGACGATCAGCTGTACGAAGTCATTTCGTACACATATACAAATTGGGTCGTTTCAGATCGTTTAAGTAAAATCGTTCAGGACGATCCAGGATCGTATGGGACGATCCACTGCGTACAGAATTGAAAATATGCAGTTTTTGGGCGGTTTTTCATGTCTTTTGTATAAATAGTCCAAATTAGACTGCCACCCAATCTTTTTGTCATTTGATCTTCGTGCCTATTGAGAGAATAGCCAAGGAGAGAGTGGAAGAGAGCTTTCAAAGAAGGATTCCTACCATTGGAGCGAGAAGGCTTCACTTGGATTTCTAAGGTAAGAATCTCTACTTGTGAAATTGGATTTCTTCACTCTTTTCTTTCTTCCTTCTAGATTCTTGTGAGAAGATCATTCAAGAAGGTCCGGTTCTCTGCCGACACTTGGAGAGTGTGAACAGACGACGATTCTCTGCCTACACTAGGAGAGTGTAAAAGGAAGAAGGTTCTCTGCCTACACTTGGAGAGTGTGAACAGCCGTAGGGTTCTCTGCCCACACTAGGAGAGTGTGAAAGGACGACGGTTCTCTGCCAGCACTGTGGATTGTGTAAAAGGACGACGGTTCTCTACCGCACCGGGTAGTGGTGAAAAGAGGGTTTTGTACAGGCTTCTCCGCCTTGCTGTGGGTGCTAAAGGAGAGTCACTTTGTGGTATTAGTGCAATACTCAGAGGGTGCCTCTGAGGAGTGGATGTAGGTCTGGTTATAGACCGAACCACTATAAATCTGGTGTCTTTTACTTTATTGCTTTTACGTTTCCGCACTTTGAATTTCAGTTTTAACAACTCTGTGGTTGAAAAACACTTTTCTACTAACTTTAAAAGAAAATTTTATTTCGGTTCAACTTTATTATTAAAGAGGGTTTAAAATTTTTTAAAACTACCAATTCACCCCCCTCTTGGTAGCCGTGGGACATTTACTTAGGCTTAACAACCTAATTACTGGACTCAACAAATAGTCGTTGCCCAATCACTATTATTGAACAACCATTTCCCAACTACCATCAATGAACCACCATGCACCACCTATCCACTACCATCACATTATCATCGCTCTACCATCACCGTCAAACCATCATCGCCCAACCATCATTGCTAGATCACCACTAAATTTGGGTCAGGTTTGGGGGGTCAACTCGATAACCCAGTAATGACCCACGTACTCAACCTGCACACGCACAACTTTGGTACCCGTGAGCAGCTTTCGTAATCTGCAATAATGCACCCCTTCCACACAACATACCCACTAGCTCACCTCTTCTACTCTAGTGCTACTGCTCGCTGCCTAGCATGCCGCACAGTTTTCACACCACGTCTGCATCGCTTCTATTTACTGCTTAGTATACCTCACTGCTTCTGCACAACATCTAGGGTCCAGCGTATGCACTATGTGATCGCATCCAAGGTGACCACACTGCACCAGAAGTCTGTCGTTTGTAGTCCACATTGCGGCTAGGGTGACTCCACCACACCGCATATTTATGCTCTGTCCTGCTCTTGGCACACTAGGTATGCTGGTCGTGTTCGGGTTTAGCTTTTTAACCCATTTGTGTAATCGAGTTAGGTTCAGGTTGGAGCAGTGGAGGGCAGATCAATTTCGGATTGGACTGAACCCGACCCAAAAACCCTTTTTTACACCTCTAATTTTTCTTTTATCCAAATTTTCACATAAAAATGTTTTGTTTCTTATGCGCTACTTCATACTTATTTGTATGTTTGCAATCTTTTTTCAATCTTAATACATGAAATTTCCTCTGCTACAAATAAAAAAATAAATAAAACACATTACTTATTATAAATTTCATGAAATTTGAAAAATCCAATAATCCAAATTGATAAACATACATCAAATAGAAACCAATTCTAATTTCAATTCCAACTTATTCATCCTTAGTTTGTTTCTTTTTTAAGCCTTAAATAATTTGATTTTAAGTTTGATGTCTATAATAAAAATATTAATAATTTCATTAAAAACCATTTTTCCTTCATAATTATAAATTAGGGATTTTTACATACATAGCACTTAAAACATTTTAAAATACATATTTAACACTCAAAGTGTTATATTTACTAATATACCACTCAAATAACATTTCTAAAATTTCAAATACCACTCCGTTAATGTTGCGTTAAAACCCCTACTTTCGATCCCGATCCTGTTCCTGTTCTCGCGCGTTCCTGTTCCTGAGCTTTCTACAATTCAGCTTACACTATCATGTCAATGAAACATCGTCGAAGAATTACATATTGGTTTCAAGTTATTCAAATGTAGTTGACATGCTTAAAATTTCTTATGAAAGGAGTAGAATTGAGGTTATAGTTGCAGTGAAATATAATGAAGAAGATATGTCCCAATCATAGTACATTCACACTGAATTGCATCAATTTAGCTCAGAGATCAGAGAAAATAATGATATTGTAGTAAATGATTTGTGTGATGAGTTATTTATAACTCAAACTAATGAGGCAAATACTCTATTTGTTGGTTTGCAGTTCAAGGATTCCCAAAGTTTCAAGCAAGCAGTTAGGTCTAATGTAATTTTATAGAATTATGTTATCAAGATAAAGGCAAGTGAAAAATCCAGAATAATTATTACTTGCATATACAGAGGTTGTCCATGGAGAGTACGTGCCTCATTGTGTTCTGATGGGCATTCCTTTAAAGTTAGAAAATTAGAATAAACTCATTTATGTCCTGGGGTCAATAGAGTCGGAAACAAACAAGCTACTACAACTTGGGTAGCTCATGAAATCAAAGAAATTATAAAGAAAAATCATGATATCACGCCAAAGGAAATTAGTAATAACTTGGAGACAAGTTATGGATTATCCTTTCCATATATGAAACTTTGGCGATCAAGGGAGTTGACAAGAGATATAATGTTTGGATCTAACAACGATAACTATATGTGGGTGCCTACACTGAGGTCTGAGTTAATCAATAGGAATCCTGGTTCTCACATTACATACATGTGTGATAAAAAAACTAATGCATTCATGTGATTCTTTGTTAGCTTCAAAGTATGCATTGATGGTTTCATTATTGAATGTAGATATTTAATCAGGGTTGATGCGTGCCACCTGAAGTCAAAGTATCTTGGCGTACTACTATCCACAAATTGCTTGGATGCCAATAATGGTCTCTACACAATAGCATTTGCCGTTATTGAATCAGAGTCCAAGAAATCATGGGAGTGGTTCTTAAGAAACTTGGCGATAAGTTTTGGTTGTGAACTTGAATAATTAGCTTTCATATCTGACATGGAGAAGGGTCTTGGAGAAGCTATAAAGCTTATTTTCGCAAATGTCCAACATAGAGTGTGTATAAGACACCTATGGAAGAATATTAAAAAACTCTTCGATGTAAAGATGGCAACAAGCTTCAAAATTTGTTATGGACAACAACAAACACTTGTGAGCTACATGTTTTGTATAAAAAAATTGAGAAGATCTTCAAAATTACTCCACAACTTTACTCTTACTTGAATGCATTATCGTGCAAGTGGTTGAATGCGACATTCTCAAAGCACATAAAAAATCACTACAATATGAACAACATGTCCGTGTCTTTTAATGCATGGGTTGAAGAAGTAAGAAATAAACCCGTTGTTGATTTGATAGACATGATTAGGGCGAAGCTTATGGAACAAAGCTCGCATAGAAAGATTCAAAGTGGCTCTTGGAGAGGTCAACTAGTCCCCCAGGCAGAAGAGTACATTAGAGATATAACAACAATGAAAGATCAATTTATAATTCATCAATCGACTTTAACCAAAGCTGAAGTTGATGGACTTCATGCAAGGCAAGGAGGTTGACATAGAAAAAAAGGATTGCAGTTGTGGATCCTGGCAATTAAGTGGTCAACTCTGTATACACAGCGCTACATTCATTGGAACGATACAACATAGCTTATGGAATACGTAAGTGTATGATCACTACTACGTATATAGGTTGTTATATTCCTTAATTATCTTCACAATATGCATTGATTAACTAGTGATCATAAGTTACTTTCATTTTTTAATGATTAGATACAAAATGACATATGATGGTGCAATCACAACTTTACCTGGAAAGGAACAGTGGGCTATAGCTAGTGATAGTGAGCTAGTGACTCCGCCTGCTTCACTTCGACCGCTTGGTAGGCCCAAGAAAGACAAATTAAGAATTTCTTAGAGATAGGAAATAAAAGAAAACTTGGACATAAGTGTAGTCATTGTAACTTATGGGGCCATCATAGAAGCAGTTGTAAGAATCCTTTAAATGTGGGAGGTGATGAGATTGGTTATGATGAACTGATGCCTAGTACAAGCAATACTCTACCAAAATTGAATATACACTGGCCAGACTCCTGTAGTTTTTTGGATTGATTTGGTGGTTTTGTTCAGCTTTTGGGTTGATTACAGTTTTTGGGTTTGCTGAATTGATGCCTAGTACAAGCATTCTGCTAATTGTTTTTGGATGATTACAATTTTTTGGATGATTACAATTGGAACCATACATTTTTTTGTTGAACTGTTGCTTCTTTTTATTACAATTTTAACCATACAATTGGAACCATATGCTTTATAACATATACACAATTGTATGCTCATGTTGATTACAACTGGAACCATGCGGTTTATAGGATTTTTTTCTAAACATGTTACTTTTTGATGTTTCAGATTCCAACTGCTATAGAATAAGAGGCCTCCTTCGGCCTCCAATGCAGAAGTGAACTGATAAGAAGAAAAATGCTACATAATCTCTAATGCTCTATTTGTGAATAGTTATGACAAAATAAATTGGCACAAATCTCTAATTATTTTCAAAATCATATTGAACTTAAGGTTGCATTGATTGACAAAAAGTTATTGACTCAAACTGACATTTATGCACAGCGATATTTATTTACAATGAACGCTACAATAACATTGACAACAATCACTATGACCAACAAGATTTTTATTTATAACACCTCGGCTCTACTTGAAGCAATACGTTGAAATGCTTTTAGCACCATTTGAAATTCGAAAGTTTCTATCATACGAAAATTCATTAACTTCATCACACCATCGAAAGTAATGGCAATCACCTTATGTTCTACTCTGGGAGCATCTGTAGAATTTCTTCCTCTAGTACGAGATTGGTAAGACGTAAATATTGTATATTGTAAGTTGCAATGACAATATATTTGATTACTAAAGTTTCAGATTGACATTGCTGAGGAACTCGAACTCATTATAGATCACCTTGTAAATTGCCTTCACAAAATACACCTTCAAAAAATGAAAGAAAATGAAGTCATAAGAAGTAAAACAATTGCCTTTGCATTCCATTCATTCGGTTTTATACACCTTGGCATTTCATCAAACATTTATTGTGCATCTCTAAATATACAAACACAATATAGTAAATGAAGGCTTGAGAAGTTTGCCCTAAACAACTAATGGAGAAGATCACCATCAACAAAAAAAAAACTAGGGAACTAAAATTGATTATGACTTCCTTTTATAGTACTGAAATGATAACTAGAAAACCAATAACATAGTAAATCGGCTAAGAAAAAAACAACGCATCCACAATTCGTAGACTGAAAAACTAAAAGCTCTATTTGCGAATAGATAAGACAAAAAAATGAGGCGAACCAGTTCGGTGATAGGGCGAAGCAATTCAATGATGGGGCGAAGCAGTTCGGAGGAAATACCTTGCCGAGAAAAATGCATAAGTCTCGAAGAGGATAAAGAGATGTTGAAAATCTTAACGGAGAAGAAAATACCTTGCCGAGAAAAAAGAGATCCGACCGAGTGGGGGCGAAGCAGTTCGGTGATGGGGCGAAGTAGTTCGATGAGGGGATGAAGCACAGTGAGGACGAAGCAGTTCGATGAGGCTCATTTAACTGGAACAAACAGAGTGTTGTTTTTGATGTGTGGTAGGGCCTTTAGGTGGTAAAATAGTAAAAAGTTAAGTTTGGGTGTGAAATGTGTAAATAGAAGTGTTTTGAGTGTTAGAGGTATGTAAAAATCCCTATAAAATAATGAGTATATATCCTAATTTTTTATAGAGATATATTCTATATTTTTTAAAATATATTTATTATTATGCCAATAAATGTACATTAATTATCTTAAGAATTTTCTATCAAACTATTAAATAATTCGACATTCTTATGTGGTACTTTAAAATTTTTTTAAAAAATTAATTTATAAATTTATTTTCTATGCGTATTTTGAGCAACTACAGCTACTTTTCTATCAAATTCCCACTAAATAAAAATTTACACGCAACACGAACTTGGTTCATTTTCAGCATGTTGGAGCCCAGCCTTTGGGTCCGCACATTACTGCTGCTACCTCGAGCGTTGAACAAGGCTTTTATCGAGACCCACTTAGTGGACCCTAAGCGCTACCTTCCGATGACGTGGCGAATTACCCACTTATCGCCGCGAACGAACGGCACTACTCATAACACAATTATAGGTGCATTAAATTTAGGCAGAATTTGTAAGAGTTCGTCCGGACCGTTTCTTCGCGTCCATGTTAGTTAATTTATTGCACTGCTTCTTTTTGTTTATTAGTAGTTTTGTCCTCTTTATCTTTTACGCAATTGAAAAAGAAAGCGGAGTGAGTATATCAGAGGCAAATTAAGAGCGAAAATTTTAAGGAATTAATTTCTGAACATTTTTAGGTCAAGCAGCGTATAAAACTGCTTGTCGCATAGGGCAATTAATAGCCTCTTTATAAGAATATTAATTTTAAACATTTCTATAATAAAAAAATAAAATTAATGTATCTTTATCTCATTATTTCAATCAGTTTTTTATTTTGTCTAATTAAAGTCACATTTTTATTTAAATTTAACAAAAATTTATTTTTAGTATTTTCTAATTAAATTTTGTAAGGTCTATTTTTATCCTTTTTAACATAAGTTAAATAATATACATCCACATAACTAAAGGGTAATTATAAGGTCAACATTTTCTGTAATTAATGAATCTTAAATAACTCTCTAATCGTATCTAATGTGGGACTAACATTTAAAATAGTTATAAATATGATTTTTTTAATTTGTTATGATGGAATTAATATTTCTGTATGTTATGAGTAATTCGACTAATATTTATTTAATACCTTAAATTTAATTTCAAAAAAAATAGAAATAATTTAAAAATTAGATAGAGTTTTTTTTATTTAATTAGAATTAAAAGCTAAAGAACAAATTAAATTTAAATTAATAAAAGTCAATTATTTGTGTCATTTCTTACAAATTAAAATAAAATTTATTTCAAATGCAGACTTTTAATATTATTTTTTAAGTAACAAAAAAATAAAATAAAATTAAAAGCTATCTCAAATGATCTTAAGATTATGCGTTTCAAGCACTCTACGGCGCTATAAACAAACACATTGTCTGTCATTTATGAAGGAGAATAAATTTGGTGATGAGTCGGCCATAAGTAATTAGTTTAAAATTTAGTGCAACGGTTGCATCACGATCAGTAAGAAAACGACAACAATGATTGTTCAACCAATCGTGTTTGTATGATTGGACCATCTTCAATAATTTCGAATAATGATATAATTCTCTGAATCTCTATCTAAAAACAAGCAGACAAAATATTGCAAATTAAACACAAAAGACAAAATGCATTTTTATATCATATTAAAATCTAAGGAACAATCTCATCATCTACTACTCAATTTAGCTGCCCTGTATCGTCCGATAGAGAAAGAAACGTCGCTTTCGGCGGGGTCGGAGAGTGTTGTTATGGCTCAATCTGCAATTTTGACAGCATAAGGCGGTTGTAGCCCGCTGTTGTTGGTGATTTTTTGACTCCGTCAGATAGGTGAGAGATCATTCATTGATCCACGATGCTACAGATAGAGCACTATTTTTAATCTTAAATGTTGAAGGCGAGGATTGATTAATCTGGTGATCGATTGATGATCTTTTGACCCGTGAATCATGATATGGAGATATGAAGATGATCTTAGTCTTCATTCTTGATTGTCTCATTTCATGATTTTGACATATCATGTGTTGCATCGATCGTCGAGCATGGTACGAAATGTGTTACTCTTTTTGGAGTTGGGGGCTTTCGCTATCGACCTATTTTGCCGCCGGCTTTTTCGGGGCGAGGATAAAGAATTACTGGGGAAAATAAATTGGGTGAGGCTATATGCTCATCATTTTAAATAAATTTAAATGTGCCAAAAATACCTAAAATATTATTCTCTAAATGCTTATTATATTAATTTCATTTCATTTGAATTTATAAATCATAATTAGCCAAATTTTAGTATTTGAATTTTGAGCCCCTCATCTAATTTTATAATCTTGGATCAAATTCACATAAACTTCTCTCTGTTTATTTTACTAAATATTGAAAAGATTGAATTCTTATTATTTTTTAATATAATTAATTCTCAGTTAATTTGTTCAAAATTTTGTTATACAATTTTTTTAATATTAGCATTTTATAATATGTAATTAGCTATTGAACACCTGAAACTCATAAAATTAAGATTTTATTAAATTTTATTTTTTTATCTTCATTAAATATATTTTGAGGGAAATATGTGAATAAAATCTTCTGAGGACTACATTCGAGACCATCATATCTCCATTGTCACCAAACTTAGATGAAATAAATATTTCGTTGAGATTAATCAATTAGATGCCATGTTATAAATTTAAAAATGTCATTTGAAAGGTAAAACTTTTATTTGGAAGGTGGGGGGGGGGGGGGGGGGGGGGGAATTGCCCCCCTCTGAAAAAAAAGAAATTATTATATGATTATGTATGTAATTTGTCCCACTACATCTACTTTTTAATATAAGTTTTAAAATACTATGATCTTTAGACAATTGCCCAACAAAATCAAACGATGAACCAAATACAAAGAGAAATAGTAAAAAAAAAATTTAAAAATATCTTTACAACCAAAATTTGTTTCGGGGGCACTGCCCTCGAAAATACAAGTTGAACCCCGCGAGGAGGCGCTACCCCCTTGGACCCCGACATATCTACGAAATGTAAATGATCAATGATATGAGCAAATAGGGGTTGAGCCGACTTCAAGGCCAAAAAAAAAAAAATACACATTTTGCCACCCCGCCTTTGAAAATTAAGGCTGGATCCGCCGTTGAATAAAGTCCATTTCACTCATTGAAGGCCAAGTAGGCAATATGTTTCAAACTATTTAGAGTATTGTAATAAGAAAGCATACTTTATCTTCTAATATATTAGTGTATGATTCTTTTGAATAAAATAGGGCATACATGGAGTATCAAACAAGAAAGAATTTCCTTTATAATAAAATTGTTTCAATGTAAGTGTGGGGTATTATTTTTTTATAAATATCACACGCATTACCAATCAAATAAATAAAGATGAAGGATGACTTATTGTTATGTAGAATAATATAGAATAATAAAAGAGAAAAAAAAAACTTTAGACAAAAAATGAAGAGAAAAAAACCCGTAATTTCTAAAAAATTGTTATAAGGGCAATACAACTCCAAGTAATTAAAGGCACTTTTATACAAAATGCTTCACAGCCAATTTTTTTAAAAAAAATGTTTAGAGGGAAAGAGTAGACCGTTTTGTGCTATGAATATAATCATTTCATATATTAGAGATGGCTTGGGGTTGTATTTAATTGAAAGTTGTTGTAGTGCAATCATTCTTAAAGGTGGTATTGATTTTGATTTTCTAAGGTTAAATATTGTGTTGGTCATGTTGGAGTCTTGGAGATTATTAAGATGCAAAACTTATAAGAAGACACTTATTGCGACTATTTTAAAGGGGATAACTATGACAAATATCCTAATATAATAATGTATGTGACACAAGTGAATTTATATTGTCCGTCTTCATATAGACAATTATGATGTGAAGTGGATATATGTCGTAAAGTAGATGCCTATGATGTAAATAAGAAAGTAGAGTAGGTATTAAGAGACATGAATATAGCATAATCCAAGTTGTAACATAGGTTTGATAGAAGATGCGCACAACCAAGTAAGGTTATTGTGCAGGACTTTAAAAAGATGGCTATAATGCTAATAATATTATAGCATAAGTCTTGAAGGTGATGATGATGATACAAGTAAGATTGTGACATAGGTAATGAAGGAGAATGATTTAGTGAAACTAACTTTTTAGTATAGGCATTAAGGAACTAACTATAATAGCATATATTCAATGCAAATAAAATTACGTTGTAATTAGGGTTGTGATAGAGGTCTTAAAGGAGATGACTGTTGCATAAGAAAGATTGTGGTGTAGTTTTTAATAGAGGTAGTTAAGGCATGACTTGGGTTAACCTCTATTTCTATGGAGATGACCACAATAATGTAAGTAAGGTTATATTATAAGACTTAAATAATAAAAAATTAGGGTTGTCAAAAGTGGGTTTTGGGTCGGGTTCGGGTCGAACCCGAATTTGACCCAGCACTTTTTAACCCAACCTAAACCCAATCCGTTTTTACAAATGGGTTGATTTTTTGGACTCGAAACCAATTCGCTTCGGATCTGGGTCAACCCAAACCCGACCCACTTCTTTTATGTTTTACTAAAATATTTTTATTTAATACAATTTATTTAAACCTAAATCAAATTAAGATAAGATTTACTTCAATCAATTTAAAATAAAACAAACTTAATTCAGTTTGGCAACATGGTTTATTATTTTTTTGGAGATAATATTTACTTATTTCATAACAATATTCTAAAACACTCCTAAATCAATTAAAAATGGGTCGAATCGGGTTGATTTGGGGTTTCCGGGTCAAGCCGAACTCGACCCAGTTTTACAAATAGGTCAAAATCCCTAACTCGAACCCAATCCGATTCAGGTTCGAGTGTTTGGGTTTCTAGTTGACCCGAACCTTTTGGGTTCGGGTTGGGTTTTCAGGTTGTGTCAAATATTGACACCCGTATATAAAACAAAATAATAATGTTACAACATAAACCTTAAAAGGTGAAGAATGTGGCATAAGTAAGGTTACAACACATATCTGAGTGTGATGATGATAATGAAATAAATATAATTCAGGCATACATATTGAAAATGATGAAAAAAATAAAAGTAATATTATTACATAAGTCTAGAGGTGCAATGCAATAATACAAGTGAGTTGCTAAATAAATCTAAAAGGCTGTCCAAACAATTTATTATCTTATGCCTTGATTACTTATTTTAATATAGATTATGTTGGATAGAACGTTGATCTTTTTTTTTTTTTTTTGGGAAAATTAGGGGCATAGCCATTTTCATTAAAGAAAAATAGTTACATGAGTAAGAATAAAAAATGATAAGTGTGCTTTGCATAGTTCAAAAAGAAATTTAAAAAAGTTTCTATGGAAAATAGAAGTTCTATAACCCCTATAAATATAAAAACTTCAAAACACTACAAAAAAGCTACAGATGGAGATAGTCATGAAGAACAGAAGGGCTCAGGAGAAGGGCTCAGGAATTAATGACCTGGTTGCAGTAAGCAGAACTACTATCCAAAGGGAAAATTGGGCAATTCGTTCATCCTTGCCCATATATATGAAACATCCAATCCATACGGGTCAAAAAAGCAATGTCAGCACCTTAGCAATCAGCGGCCAACACTATAAAAAATCCAACAGATAGCTCCCATATTTCCATTTCAATACTTTATAGAAAACAACTCTTTTGATCTTATGGAAAATAGTAGAAGAAGAAGCAAAAGAATTGCCAAACCTTCTCTCATTTCTTTCCCTCCAGATGTGGTAACCCGAACAATAGATAAGAAGTTTATAGAAGTACTTAAACCTTGCTGTAACACCACTAGTGCATTCAAATGCTTGAAGAATATTAGGCCGGAGAAGCTGATTACTCATCATAGGGATGAGCATGGACAAAACAGAAATTGAATAGTCACATTCGAAGAAGTGGTGATTTGTGCTTTCAGTAGCTGTGTGACAAAGATAGCAGTTAGAATCCACAAAAATACCTCTAGGCAACAAAACATCCGCTATCTTAAGGCCTCCCGTAATAGCCATCCAACAAAAAATAGAAAATCTAAAAGAGAAATACTTGTGCCAAACATATTGATACCAATTAATAATAGAATCATTCCTGTAAAAAAATTGATGTAAGATCTATGATCATTTCCTTTCCCAGAACCCCACAATATGCTTCCATTAACTCCCGAATGAATAAGAATTCTAGAGAGGAAATGCAGAAATCCAATAGGCAACTCATTGGGTAGCACCCAACCTTGTTCATTTAAAATAATAGAATTTTTTGCATTTATGGGAAAAAGATTCAGAATTTATTTCATATCTTCATCCTCTTGCAAAATCTTACCATTCATCCAGTGATCCCAATAAAGTGATATAGTGGCTTTAAAATTAATCATGAAGTTGTAGTTAACCTTGCAAGAGCTAGCAATCCTACATAAATTCTTCCAAAACGAATTGGGTTTTGCAGTAGGAGGTTTCCAGGGTGAAATATATTTATTGAGAAGCCAGGTAGAGAGAAGGCTGCTATAGTTGTATATTCTCTCAATGAGAGCACATTTATATGCAACTTGAATAATGTATAATGAGGGAATGTCAAGCCCTCCAAAAGCTTTCGGTATGTAGGTTTTTTTCCAAGAGATGAGATGCATTTTGCGTGCAGCAGTATCCCTAAAGTATAAAAATTTAGCACAAAGTTTCTCAATTTGCTTAATGATGGTTTTGGATGTAATGGAACCCCGTATCCAGTAAGAAATATAATTCCAAATGGTGAACCGTAACAATTAAAGCCTAATAGCAAATGATAGAGCTTTAGCTTCCATCCAGAGAGTTTATGATTCATAGTTTCCATCAGCTTAGAGAAATCAGATAGCCTCGGGTTGTAGGGAGACAAAGGGATTCCAAGGTAGGATATGCAAGTTGTATGGGGAATGTTCAAAATAGAGCTAATGTTACCTGCATCAAGGCAGTTTGGAGGTAATATGATGGAACTTTTCCCAAAATTTATCTCAAGACTAGTAGCCATAGAGAATATATGAAGTAGCTGATATAGAATATCACTATTATGCACTTCAGCTTTCCCAAAAATAAGAAGGTCATCTGCATAAATCAGATGAGAGATTCTAACCCCATCCACTTGAGGAGCCTCAAACATTTGATCTTAAAAGCACTTCCATCACTTATATAGTGGTCCAATAAGAAATAATATTTTTTGGCCTTTTGCACTACAATGATTGATTTTGTTGATATTGATAGTAGTTTTGCAATTTTTTTTGGTTAAAATAGTAATTAGAAAACTATAAAGTTATAATATAATATATTCTAATTAATCATGATAGCGCAAGTATTATAAGCTTAACTAGGAATCCAAATTAGTACTCATGGATCAAATATATAAATATTACCCACCTTTTTATTAGAGATAATGTTTAACTTGAACTTATAGGTGAAATTTTAATTATAAATATTTTTGACTAAATCATTATAAGATTTTTTTTTTGTGTGTGTGTGAATTAAGAAGAAAACGTATGATGCTTGATCAACATATCTAAATTGATTAATTATTAAACAAGTTTCATCTTGATAATTCATTTTTATGTTTCAAAAATGGTGATATAGGGCATATCACAAGAAATGGGCCTATTGATGTGTAGGAACTCTTTCCATGAGTGAAACTAAGCATGTAATTTAAAATTTTTAAGGCTTCATTTTGGACAACTTTCTTACTACTTTCTAAAACAGCTTTTTTGTACAAAAATTTTTTGTGCTAAAAAATTTTGTATTAGAAAGCTGCTTTAGAAAGTAGTAAGAAAACCGTCCCAAATAAAGCCTAAGAAAACATATATGCAGCAAAAAAGGAAAAATGCAAATAATGTCTTCATCATTTAGCCTATTCCCTCTTGGATTACGATTAGACTTCTCCAACTTGAAACTATTTCTCTCCTCAAGCTAGTGAAGAAATCAATAACATGTTCCCATAATGGGTGAGTGCAACCAAAAATTATGTTTATAATAAATTAATTAAAGCCCTATTAGATCCTAAAATTGGCTTATTAGATCCTTCAAATATTTCTAAATGCACTTAAATATGGCTATTATTGGTATTTTCCAAAAAATTCCAATCAACTACTTTGACTAGCTGTTACTTGATAGGTTAATGGATAATAAGATAAAGGTGTTGGTGGGTTCAAGCCAAAGCGTGTTCAACATTCTCTATCGCATGTGCATCCAATAAGCTTCATGATGGCATTTTGGTAAATTTCACTAATATATTTTTTATTAATATACAATACAATGAATATGAATAATGCATACATCTTATTACATATAGTTTTATGTGTTAGAAATGTTTTACGTTTATTGGAATAAAAATTATAATCTTATTTATCCTTTATAAATAATTATTTACTTAATTACATATTAATCTTATTTAAAATATGATTAAAAAGGAAAAAAAGTTAAGTAAAATGACTAAGAATTTTTTTGCTTAAGTTCAATTGCCTGATTCATATAATATGTGATATATTATATTTAAAAAAAATTATAAATTTTTTTTTTTTAATGAATTTTGTAATGAAAGCTTGAGCCAATGGAACAATCCTTTAAAATGTAATAAAATGAGCAAGCAAATAAATATAGTGTCCTTCAAGACACATCTTGATCTTTGATAAGTGTAAATAATGTGTAATTTTATGTGATGTATTTTCAGTGAAAATGTGTTATTTTAGTTGTATTGTGCAGGAAAAATACATAAAAGATATAAAATTCTAAGTTTCATATAGCGTAACACCGCAACGGCATTAAAGACACTGATGGAGTGCCTGAATATCGACATTGCAGTGTAAACTTCTCGGTCAAACAGTGCCACGACATCAAAAGTTCAGTTTTGCAGCGCCATGTTCTTTATCAGACAGCGTCATAGCGGCACACTCTATAATGCCTCCATGCCAAAATTGCTCTTCTGACGCAACAACGTTCGAAAGTCAGCAGCATCATAAGGTAGTAGTTGTAACTTCCTAAGTACCCAAGTACACAATCTACTAGTGAAATTATGCGATTGTTTAGTAAGTAACTGATATACATCAGAAAGCATTGTGGTAGAACCAGAAAGCAACATAGCGGCATTAGTTCATTTGTTCGGCTCAACGGCGCCTATCTTTCTAGCACCGTAGTGCCAGATGCCCACTTTTTGTTTTCCTATAAATAGCCATTGTGTTATGTTTGTAAGGGAATTTAGTCACTTAGATGATTTCAGTACAATTTAGAGTGCTTCTCAGAATTTTCCTTACGGTAACTAAGAAAATTTAGAGAAGTATTGGATACCATCATTAGAGTGTTTAGCTTGTGTTAGTTGACGCAAATCTTTTAGTAAAGAGAAAGAGTGTAGAGGAGATCCATTGAACCTTTATGATGATATCTATCTCTTGTATCTTCTTTCTACTATGATATTATTGAAATTGATTTACTTCAATTCTACCATATGTATGGCTAAATTCTCTAGTTTTAAATTGATGATGTAAATATCATATGTAGTACTAATAGATCTCTTATTGCTTAGATGATTAAAAATATATTTTTAATATTATGAGATCTTAATTTAATGAATATAATGGCCATATGTGTAATTAAAATTAAGTGTAATATGGGGTCTCGACGGAGATAAGCACACATAAATAAAAATATTGTCCTACCTAGGCATATGATATGAAATATATTAAATTCTCTAATTGTGATGATATAACCATAAGAAGTCGGTGGATATCCTTTGTTCTTGCAAGTTTGATAGAGATATAGGAATGCAAAAGCTATGAACAACATCACAATTAAAAGAGAATTATTAGAAAAAAATATGTTACTTATACTCATCAATTCAAAATATTATATCTATATAGTGTATTCATTATCTTTATCTAATTTTATTTAAGTAATTGAATCTCCACAACATCAATTTTTATCAAGTAAAATAATTATTTTAATTTTAACAGTCATTATTAATGTTTGTAAGTGATCCCTCATAGTGAATGAAAAAAAAAATCTTGATACATCACTAAAAATTCTATTTGATTAAGCTTGAATCTCGATGTATTTTGGAACTAAAAACATTTGGCATTTAATTCAAGATTATTTGAACTTTTATTTTAGCAAACTCAAAATCAAATTAAATACCTAGATGGGGAGAACCCATCAACACCATAATTAATCTGATCTGAGTCCAAATGAACCCAGATCAGGAATTTAAAGTGTAATTAAAATTTTTTTAGCATTAATTGATGAACCAATGATCTTTATATTTTACATACTTATAGCTAAACAAAACATCTTAATAAGACAAATCCAATAAGTCTAAGTTCATTTAATTTTGATAGGATTAGAGACTTACTGGTGAGGAGAAAGGATGTTAATATGATAGTATTTTCCTTGTGTTTGAAATTTCATAAGAAAGATTAAAAAAGATGTCCAAAATGATAGGACCACAAGTCTAATCTATGTTAAAACATTTGTAAGAAGTCAAATTAATAGAATATTTATTACTCTATGGATAAAAGCTAAAAAATGCTCAAAATTTCACCAAATACACTAAACCCCAAGATAGCAAAGCTCGATGTGAATCAAGTGCAATAAACCTAGTTTCTTTTGCCCCTCGCTCTGCTAGGGTTTTCCCTATCCTTCATCTATGGCACTAGCCGCAGCTGTTGGTGTTGGTGCCAATCTAATGAAAGTTTCTTATTTATTTTGTTTCCTTGCATTGGTTTATAGTTTTTATGATTGTTTTTGTCAATTTGTCCACCTTCGCTCGGCAGAATGGTTGTGAATTGGTTGGTCGATCTGGGCTCTTTGGAGTCAAGAAAATCTTATTCTTTTCTTAATGCTTTATCTAGATCTTCCTCAGCTATGTGTTTTCCCAATCTAAAATCTTCTACCTTTCGTGGATTGCCTTACTATGGATTTTGGAGGTGGAGATTCTAGCTCTTGTGCTCCTTTTCAATTTCCATTAGTTGGATATTTTTTCCTTCTCGTTAGTTTCATCTTGAATCAATTCAGAGGTCTTTTTTCGATCTTAAGCTAAATGGTGATTTCTCTGATACTTATTACATCACCCACATGCTTTGATTATGTTGAGTAACAATCTTGATTATAATAAAGTTTTTGAGTATTGATCATACTTTGTTAATAATTGCTACATGAAATTAACCACATGGTCTCCCTTAGTTGATATTGATTCTGAATATCCAGTTATCCCTATTTAGGTTTCATTCCCTAACCTACGACCATACCTTTTTCTCCTTGATTCCTTACGGCCTGGGCCTGTTGTTTGGTCGACCATTAAAAGTTGATAATGCTACTACTATTGGTTCTTGTCCATCAGTTGCACATGTTTTTGTTGAGCTTGACATTACCAAAAAAATATCTTGACAGAGTGTGGTTAGGTCCTGATAATTATGACTACATCTAGCAGGTTGTGGGATTTCCCTTTATTTTATGCTCAATGTAAATGTATCGGGCATTCGAAGAGTTAATGTTACCTCATTTCTTCCTATGTTCAAGTGACGGGTATTGTTGATGCTTAAAATCTTGGTAATGCTATTATTTTGAGAAATTTGGATAATGTAACTTCTGTGATGCATGTTTCACCAATTAATGTTGTTGTGGTTATGACAATAAATGTTTTCAAGTGGTTAATGATGTGAATGTAAGTATTGGTACTATCAGTTCCACTGATGGGGCAATGCTCTATCGGTTGCTACCTTGCTTTTCGTTTTATCTTGTGACATTAGAGATGTTATCAATGAGGTTTTGGACCCCAACCCTTACTTAGTTAACCTTATATCTAGTTCATCAACTTGTTCTAATACTGGAGGTAGTGATGATGATGTTATGGATTTTGATTCTACTCTTTTGGGCATGAGGTCAGAGATGTTGTTACTCCTTTGGGTACTTTGTCTTTGAGTTTGTTGGTTGAGGATGAAAATGTTGGGTTTGGATTCGATGCTTTAATTCCTAAAGGTGTTGTTGTTTTAGATGGAGAAATGCATATTGATTTAAATGTTGAAGTACCTGCTATCCTAATCAAAGTTCCTATTTCTCTTATAGCTAATAATGCTTTGTTAGCTCAATTAACAACTAATTCAAAGGAAAATGAGGTGTTTTAAGGTGTATGGCTTGAAGATTATGATTATGCGTTTTGGGATGCTGGGGAAGAGATTGATGCATAAAGGGTGAAATCTAAGGAAATTTATGACTTAAATGTGGTTCAAATTGTTGAGGTTGATTACTTTAAAAAAAGTTGTAAAACATAAATGGAGGAAATCCAAAATAAAATGATCTACATTTTAGATTTTCTTTTCTCCTCTATTTGTGTCATTTTTGGCTTGGGTTGCTATTTCTTGCTCAGCTTCCTTGTGGTGTTCTGGGTTGATTGGGCGTTCTAGGCCTATGTTGGTTGCTGGCTCTATGATGACATTGTGATCTTGCAGGTTTGATATTGTGGTGGGGGTTACGATTTGTTTTTTTTTTTTCTTGTGGTGTCTGATCCTTTAGTTGTTGTCTTTGAGGGTGGCTTTATGGAGGCTCCTTGTTAGCTATGTTTGTTGCCTGATGGATTTTACAGTTTCCTTTTCTAATCTCTTCCTTCCTACAAGTTGGTTGGTTTGTTCTTCTGCCTCCCATCAATGGATATGCTTTTGCTTACTTCTTTTGCCACCCAGCTTGATCTTTTATGGTTTTCTTTTTCATTCCTTTATTATTGATTATAATAGTCAAGATTCATTGGCTCTTAGTTTTTTTTTTTTTCAAAGATTGTATTTTTAGTGAGCTTTTGGATCTTTTAAGGATTTGTAATCTCCCTTTTATTTAACGCATAGGCCCTTGTGAGGGTTTTATCCAAAAAAAAAAAAAAAACACTAAACCCCTTAATTGATCTTAGGTCACCCATGATTCTAGGGTTGACTATAAAAATATTGAACACACTCCTTGGACCCATCCCATGAGCCAAGGAATCTTGGTTAACTACTTTGATACTTAGTTAAAGATGGTTTGGCCAAGGTCAATTGTTAACCTTAAAATCAACATAAATATCTAAATATGGTAATTTTATTTAGGAATTATGTTTAAATATACTTATGTTTAAAATGTTTTGACACCCTTATACCGTGGTTAATCTAAGTTTGACCCAAAACCTTAAATCCTTAAAATTCAAATATAAGTACCCAAATTAAACACGTTAGCTTTGGTTTTGGTTCTAAATTTCTTTAGTCTATCATAGATATTTATTCCTAACCCATGGTCAAGCCTACTTAACCATAGGTATCAAAATTTAACAAATTCCCTAAACAATCCCAACCCTTAGCTCCTTAAGGCAAAGCCTAATCCTCGATTATGGATTTTTTGATCCAAGTGAAATTAGCCCATCTCAAAATCACTTGTAATTATTTCTTACTTATGGTCAAGTTCATTTGACCTTAGTTAACCTAATTTCCAAAAAAAAATGCCCCTATGATTCCCATAATATATTCTCAAGATCACAATCCAAGCTTTTGACTTTAGCACTGAGTCTTGGTGATACTTATTCCTTCTAGGACCACTTGGGGTCATTTGTAACCCATGATCAAGCCTATTGCCCTTGGATGGACAAATTTCCAAACTTCCTCTATAGGGTATACACTCTTGATCATTATATGTAAAACCTAATCAATTAACCATGACTTACCATGACCCTGACTCCAAGTAGCCCTAATCCATTCTAAGGTCACTTGGATTAATGCCTAAACTATGTTCAACTCTTGTTGACCATAGTTAGTACAAATTCCCAAAATGTCCTTAAGGATACCTACTCTGGTATGCTTGATCAAAACTTAAGCCAATTTTTTTAAAAAATCTCCTTAGACCCTTGGTTTACTACTTAAGTTAGACTAAATTAATGGGGTTTTTCCAATTTGTTACATAGACAAGCCAAGTGTAATTCATAAACCAAAACCAAAAATTAGGCTAGGTGCATTTCATCTCAAGGCTGGGCTAGCAGCCTCTAGCTTCCTTAAAGAGATCCCCAGTATTCCTTGACCTTTGAGGTGGCTCCTCATTGATGGCTTGATCAAACACCAATGGATTAATAAGTTGGCAACATGGGTTTAGTCCTACCAACCTAACCATATGTCTTTTAGCCATGAAAAATGCCAAGGCTCTTGTGCACACTCTATTAGACTATTCTTAACTACTTTGGATGCAAATTTCTACTAACTAACACTGCAAAATGTGGTAAAGCCCCCAAAGACGAGCCTATAATTATCTCTATATCCCATGGAAATTGGTTTTGTAAATTCCATTTTTATCAAAGCACTTATAGCTATCTCCAAACATTTCCTAGACCCAGCTTGACCTAGCCCAAAACACTTGTGAGATTTCTATGGATACATTATAAATTGCAATCTATCCCTCCCTAACTATAATAACCTTTAAGAAACTTATTTATGAATCTTAGATGAAGATAAAACAAGCAATAATTGCCTATAAAACCTACTATATCAAGGTGCACATAGATTTCCATTAAATAAAATTATATTTTTTTACCATTTTGAAACCTAATAGTAATTTAGGAGTAGCCCATTAGATTGAAAGGTTTATGGGTCCTCCTTTATCCATTAGACAACTTACATTGATCATTTAAGATCAAGGGAAAATTTATTGGTGGTCTCAACTATGAGTCAAAGATAAAAGATAAAATTAGAACCATAGATTTTATTTAAATAGAATGGATGCTTTTGATAAAGTCACATCATATTTTATCCGACCACCGTTTGTTAACATGGGATTAAACAATGGTATCCAATAAAAGATCAAATATTGAGGTTAATGATGGGTGAAACAATGCTTCCCACTAATATAATATGGTCCAATAAAGATATGATGTTTGTAAAATGTTTGTTGTGTTAGGTGAGATTTAATTAAATTGAATAATTGATTTTATTAATTCAAAAATATGCTCAAAACTTAAACTGCAACAAAAAATGAATTGCAATTCAAATTGGGTGATCCAGACCTCAATGGATGCGAAAAATGAAGAATGTTATAAACATGATGTCAGTGGTATTTTAATTAGACTAATGTATGATTTCATTTAATCATTAAATGAGGTTAATTTGTTAATTAATGCACTTAATCTTCTTCATTTAACATCAAATAAACAAGGAAATTTTTTAATGTGTCTTGCACCTCTCTATATTCTCATGAGGTAATTTGAAACCAACATAAATCCTAATTAAATTTCCAAAGCATATGTTCCTCTAATGATTCTAAACTTTGGAAAATCACAACAAATCATCTTTAACTCTAAAATTCATATAATATATTAGAGGAAAATTTTTCTCAAACCCTAGGACCCTTGCCTACACCTTTAATAATAAATTGAAGGTTAGAATATGTTTGATTGCTTAAAACATAAATTGTAATCCTTAACAAAATAATGTTCCTTAATTGACCAAAAATTCATAACATTTTTTTATCTTTCAAATAAAATCTTAAAAATATAAAATAAAATTTCTTTAAGTCTTGATGATCATTAAAAATTGTGAGAATTAATATTTAAAGGAATATAATAGTAGAAAATATAATTAATTAATTTTATAAATGCAGTATACTAATAGATTATATAAATTATAATAAAAGATAAACATCTCAAATAAACTTAATGAGATCAAATCTTATGGGATCAATCTTATGGGAACATCATGGAATCAAATCTTGCTTCTATAATAAATTTGATAAAATTGTTAGGTTATTTAATTAACAAAAAAAGAGTCCTTTAATAATATTATTATTTTTTTAAATTAAATCCAAATGAGCTTAAGTTTTTATGGAAGTTTCATAAGGTAGTCCTTATCCTCTAAAACATTTTCATTAATTTTAAACTCTAATATTAATAATTTAAACTTTCATAAATAATTATTTAAAATAAATTTAAAATTAAAAAAATTTAAAATTATTCCAAATTTTATGTGATGCTCTTGAGATTGTTTCCAACTTTAAAGAGTTATTTCATAAATTTATAAACTTTAGATTCAATAAAATAATAATTAAATAAATCAGAATTAAAAATTATAATAATAATCATGAAAAATAAAAAATTATAAAATAAATTTTCATGAATTCACAAAATTAATGAGAATGGTATATAGAATTGTTTGAAGTGATATCAAACTTAAAATAAAAATCTATCCAGTTAATTTTTTAGACTTATTAAATTTAAACCTTCCCTCGTAAAATTAAATAAATTTAAGTTTTAGATTAAAAACTTGCTAGATAGGACATGAACCTTAAAATTCCTAGGCTAGGTTATTATCTTTTCGAATATATTTATTCTAATGTTTTGCTACACATTGCATAGTATTTCTTTACATTAAAATGTGCCAAATAATTTTAAATCTAGATTATTTTGATAGAACTCTAATTTTAAATCTAGTTATGACAAAGAATTAACTAAAACACAAAGTTAACCAATACCCAAGAATATTTAGTTTAGAAAATTTGTACACTTTTTTATACACATAAACCAAAGCAGGGGTGATATGTAGAACATGAATGCTTGATTTTAGGAAATCTTGGTTTCTTTAGATATTAGTATACCTAGGGTCAAAACTTCTGATGAAATAATGGAATTGAATAAAATAAACTAAAAGCAACATCTAGGAATCAAAATGAATTTAAATAGTAAATTCCCTAGGAATTAAAATAAAATAATACAAAGAAATCTTTTTTAGACTTAGGCTTGAGTTACTACTTTGTAATGCTCATCTTAATTTTAGGATCTATGGATGATTTGTTGCACCATACACTCTCACCTCTTTGGTTTTTTAATAAGCATGCAACAATAGAACATAAGTATCAAATTTCTAATTAAATGAACAACTCAAAAACTCTTTTCTAATTTAAAAATTTTAAAGCCTAATATATGACAATTTGGAGTACTTCTAAGCTTCTAAGAATCTAGTGTTCTCAACATTTTTTTCATTTGAATTATAAAAAAAAATCAAATTTGAAATAATCTGATTTAAAATTTTGAAAGAACATCCTACTCTAAACATTGAAATACTCAAAAATATTTAATGCTAAAATCAAGAGTGTTCTAATGAGATAATTTTTCCTGGGATGTAATTAACCATAAGGACTTAGTTTTATGAGAAACTCGTTCCACAAAATGAAATAAATCATATCTTACTCATATCATGTAGGAAAAAAATCTCTCAAGATGTAGGCATTTTGTAAAGATTAATTTTACTTTTGAATTTATTAGAAAACTATTAAATTTTAAAATTATTGAAATATACCAATAAACAATTTTACCCTTATTATTTTTATTATGATGTATTTTAAGTTAAATTTTAGATCATTTGGACACCAGGATTGATCAAAGGAAAAATAATAAATAATTCAAGAAAAATTCTTCATCAATTCTTATTAAATAGTAATTAATAAGACTTGCACATGGTTTGACTCAATCATAATCGTTGTGCCTATTTAAAAAAATGATGGATAACCCTCATTTCATCTTCCTACTCATACAGAGTGGGGAGCAGAGAAGCAGGCAGGGCTTAGGTCAACTAACCAAAGCCCAACCATACATTTTTCCACTAAAAGAGAACACCCCATGCTAAACTTTTATACATGGAGCAAGGAATTGAAAGGCTTCCTCTTCCAACCCTTAGTACACTCAAGTGTGACCCCAATCACCCCATGGACCAAAGCTTTTTATAGCTAGATAATGTTGGTTTTTATACTTGTAGGAGCTACAAACCCAAGATAATTGATCCCTTAGGTTCAATTAAGGTGTAACAAAACATCCATGAAATTATTTTGAGATTTCCTAAGTTAATGGGTCATCCAAGACCTAAAATCAAAGTTTATTTCAATAATGATCCAAGGTTCCCAATGGTTAATACGGCTAGCTAGCTGAGGGGTAGAATTGATTATTAGATGCTTAAGGAATGTGAAAGTAGGATCTCATAGCATTTAGAATTGCTATATGTTTATATAGATATGAACTAAGCGTATATATGGCTCATTTGTTTATTTTACTGCTTATTCTCATGCAAGTTGTCTTGATTAAGAATATCCATTGGTTGGTGAGTTCCCAAGGAAGAAGTATCAATCAACATAATGGGTTTATATTTGAAAAACTCCTATTGGCTATTTATATTAATACTAATCCATTTAAACCCATTTTTAACACATGGTTAATATAAATTATGAATTTAATTATGGTAAAGCTTATTGGCGAGATTACCATATTAGTTAGCTTTTAGATGCATGGTTAATTCATTTGCTTTAATTTTTTAGATATGGTATGGTTGTGTTAACCCTAATTGGCTAATTTTAAATATTTACCTAAATTAACTCCTTTAGGTTGGTTAAATGTCTTTAAAAACTATAATTTATATTTCCACATCCTTAAATAGATTCATTTTAATGGATTTGGGTTATTTTAGACAAAAATCTAGGTTAAATCCTCATGGAAAGGGAGTGTCATTATTTGGATTCCATGATAATGTGATGAGCCTTTTTGACATATTGGCCCACTAAAATGGGACAAATTTGTTTGAGCTTAGCTAAAATTTCTTCTTGAAAATCCTTATTTTGCATTACTCTTAAAGGTTTAGATTATTTTGGTCAATAAATTAAGTCAAATCCTCCTAAGAAGTGTAAGTCTCCTTCATGAACAAATTGACTAATTCTTTTGACATAATATGGTCAAACTTTGAGTCAAATTGCAAGGATATGCTTAAAAATTAAGTATCTCAAAAACTTAAATATCACATAAATATGATTGAATTGACATTAAATGAAAATTTGAGCTACTTGAGCCTACGAGTCAAATTGAGTCAAATTGGGCTCAATAGTCTCATCTATTGGTTTATTGGATTTCAAGACTTATAATAGCCTAGAGATTTTAACTTAAGACTCTAAAACACATTAGATATGAGTCTATAATATTATCAAGTTAGGGTCAAAAGGTACCAATTGAATTCACTATAGTTTAATTATAATCAAATGGGCTTGAATCAAAATTTCCCTTAAAGTGATTATTATTTAAGAGATTCAATTATCTTTAGAAATTTAGAAGGCATCATGAGGATGATTCAATTTGACATAGTAAATCCAAATGTACTAAATTTAGTTCATATTTTACATATATAGAAATGTGAACATATAGTATTATATGAATTATATAGTATAATGCATATCATATAATCTAATTAGTTTTAAGTTTAAAGTTTAAATTAATGTAATTAAAAATATTTTTTTTATAATAATTTAATTTACAATTTTTGTAATTGTTTATTTTAATTTGAGCCATATAGTCTGATTAATTCATAATAATTAATCTATATTATTTCTTAACAACTATGTTTAATATTATCTGATTTCTCAAATAACTCATATCATAAAAATATTAATTTACATTATTTTTAAGTAATATAAATTTATTTTACTAATTTCTCAATTACCTCATATCATATAGTAAGAAATAAATCATACAATATAGTCTATCATCGAACAATTTATATTCACAATTTAAAATTTCAATTTAAAATTTCCAAAATTAATTTTTTTCACTTACTTTCATGTGTTTGTGTGTGTATTTGTTAGTTGTTTCATGAATTCCATGACATATTGTACTAAAAAAGATGAAAATATAATTATTATATTGATTTGTATTGCCTTGTTGTTTGGATTTTCCATGACTTCTCTTGATGCTTGATACTTGATTTAATAGTCTTGGTTCATCATCTTGATCCATAACCTTGCTTATCATCTTAGGTATATGCACACATAATATTTCCATTTCATCCTCATCTATACATGTATTGTTAGTTTTGCTTCCTCTAACAAGTTTATTAATTAATCTAATAAACAATCTAATTAATATTAAGCTATATTAAATTTGTGATCATCAAAATAATATAATATGAGTTAATCATTTATTGGGTCAATAAGGTGATGATATGTGTTTTAGGCCTGACCACTTTCCTAATGAACACAAATGATAGTGGGGGTAGCAAGTTTAAAAAGTTTAAGGGCACCAGATAATTATAGCCATTTTAGTGATACTCTTTAAAGGTAATTTTTTAATATTTTTTTTAACTTAAACTAGAATACATTCACTAAATGTTTCGAACATTCCTCTTAGTTTATAGTAGGAAGGAAAAAGGAGATAAGTTTGACAATTATATTCACATAAGAGAGTTAAATATTAGATTAGAGTCATAGGTTCAAAAAAAAATATGGAATGATTGTATGAGGTTTGAACATAAATTTAAGCCTCAAATATTATGTTTCAGATTTTTTTGAACTATGTATGAAGCTATGGCTTGAGCATCAACTTTGAAACTAAGGTTTCAAATATGATTCCAACATTATTTAATCTTAATTTAAAAAGGTTTATATAAGGTTCAAGGAAGGTTTAAAAATGGTTTGGAAAGGGTTCAATTAATAATAAAAAATATTTAAACATGGTCCAAACAAGGTTCTACCCTTATCCAAACCATGCTTAATTGAGATTCTAAACTTATATATATATATATATATATATATATATATATATATATATATATATATATATATATATATATATATATATATATATATATGGAGTTAATTCATTTTAGTTGATTTGCAATTTCTATAGATATCCTAATTAATCATACATATAAAGAAGCATTATGCTACCTGGGTCACTTGTAAAGCAATAGGTGTGATGAGTAAAATTAAGACTTTGTTTTAAAGTTTTTATCTTCTCATAAGTATAAAGGAATCCTTCTTTCAAAAATTTTAATGCTTCTAAGATGCAAATCTATAAGGTCCAAATTCATCAACTTTTGTTAGGGATGGTTAATGAGGAAAATAATGATGGATACTCCATTATGTTTAACATTTTAGTTAAGAGCACTAGTTTTGATTTGTAGATTAGGTTTGAAGAATTTCTATTTATGTTGAGATTTGTGTTGCAAATATGGATTCAAGGATTATAATTTTGATAATAGTAAACATTTCTGATATTTCTATTGCTCTACTATTGCACAGCCTACTAACATTTTTGGTTTACAAGGTCAATTGCAAATCAAGCCAGCTCAAGATTGGGTAAATTAGGACTAAGTCAGTCTGTATGTGTAATTTCAATATTTTTACATTTTTTTGAGTCAAATGTAATAATGTGGATCATGATGCTAAAGAACCTTGCACACTCACACTCAGAGGGTGAAATTCTATATATTTTAGAGTTTTCTATTTTTGATCATATCGTTTGAGATGAACCAAATCATCTTGGACGATCAATTAAAAATAAAAACAAAAAATTACATCACTTGTGTTAAGACAGCCAAATTAAGCAAATTATCCTGGATGATAGGCTCAAATCAGAAAAAACCAGCCATCAAACTCTATTAGGTAATATATTATTTTAAAAATCATACAAGATAATCTCATATCATCTTGAACGATTCATTACAATCATGCATAAATTAGTCAGGTGATTAAGAAAAATAATTAAGATTTGATTGATCAATCATATCATCCTAGACGATCGCAGGATTATCATCTTGAACGATGTTGAATGATTGGTTGAAATTCTCCATTATCTAGGTGTATCACCTGGATGACCAGAAAGATGTCCTGGATAATCATCCCTATTTTTAAACTAATCATACTGGATGATTAAAAAATTATTCTGAATGATACATTATATTTCTTTATTTCCAACAAATATCCTCTAGACGACCAGAATAATGTGTTGGATGATATGTATGGTTTTGAACTAATCATACTTGATAATGTTCATATCATCTTAGACGATATCAACAATAAGGGCTCTAATCGTCCAGCCCTCCTAGATCATCCTAGCCGAAAGAGCTAAAAATACATTAATCATATAGGATAATTTGTGACATCATGTTGCAAATTAGGGTAATTTTTAAGCACTTCTTTATAAGATCTCTTGTTTATTCAAGGTGATATCTTTTATTGTTGTCATGACTTGAGAGCACCAAGAGAAGGAGAGGGAGAGCTTGGGAGAGAGAGAGAGAGAGAGAGAGAGAGAGAGAGAGAGAGAGAGAGAGAGAGAGAGAGAGAGAGAGAGAGAGAGAGAGAGAGAGAGAGAGAATCTTGTGAGGGAGAGTTTATGAGGGGTTTATAAAGGTTACTCTAAGGATCTGAGTCATCTTCTCCAATCAACATCCCTGGTTCCTCGAAGGATTTAGGGAGGTCTTCTTCATCAATTTATCAAGGCTCTTTGCCTGCTTCAGGAGGAAGCAAAAGGTGGTCGTGTTCTTTGCCTCACAAGGGTCAGTGAAAAGGAGTTTATAAAGGCTTATCTACCTTACTATGGGAGAAAAAGGAGAGTCACTGTGTCCTAGTGCAATAGTTGGAGGAGAGGCTTCGGGGAGTGGATGTAAGTCAAGTTGAACGAACCACTATAAAATCTGGTGTGGTCTTTCTTATTATGTTTCCCTATTTTAATTTATGCACTTTATTTTCATGTGGATGATCATATGGTTTGATGTTTTAAAATATTTCAAAAAGATCATATTTTTGTTTAAGAATTTTTAAAATTACCAATTCAACCCCCTCTTGGTTAGCCTCTAGCTAGTTTATAAGGGCTTAACTATCCTAACGAACTTGTAAGTGGTATCAGAGTGGGATTCATAAAATCTAGTTTTTAAAAACTTTTGAATTTCCATCCATGACTAACTTTGGTAACCGAAATACTACAGAAGGATATTTAATTACCCGACCACCATTGTTTGATAATATACCTTTTGATTTCTAAAAAACTTGCATGTCACATTTTTATAATCTATAGATTATTGCTTGTGGATACATATTAAGGATGGATATTATGCACTAACATATGAAATTAATGGCATCCAAAATAAACTTTTGTTTTCTGAATGGACTTTTGATGATAGGGATCTAGCATAACTTAATGCTAAATGTTTAAATTATTTTTTCTATGTACCGAATTCATAAGATTACATGCATGTCTTAACTTGTGCTACTAGTAAAGAAATATGGGATAGATTGTGTATTACTTATAAATGCATAAGTGAAGTTAAGTAATCTAGGTTGAATATTTTACTTCATGACTATGAACTCTTTCACATGAAACCTAATGAATCAATATCTAAAATGTAGACTAGGTTTACACAAATTGTCACCTCCCTACATGCCTTAGGAAAAGAAATCACTAACTATGAGAAAGTTAACAAAATCTTGAGATGTTTACCCTCTTCCTTTGATGTTAAGATTACTTCTATCACTGAATCTAAGGATTTGAATACCTATTATATTAATAACTTACTTTGATCACTCATTGCTTATGATCAAGGAGTGAACCAAAGATAACTTGATGCATATAAGAAAAAGAAGGAGAAAACTATGATGATGAAGGCTAATAATATAGATACTAATACTTCCAGGTCTGAAAGTGATAATGTTGCCTTAATTACTAGATAATTCAAAAGATTTCTAAGGAAGAAACAAAAGTACCATTAGAAATGGAATAAATGTAAGAGTAGCAAGAATTCTAAAGATTATTCTGAAGTTATTTTATTTATATGTAGGAAGCTAGGATATATAAAAGATGATTTTCCTATACTTAAGGCTAACCTAAGCAAAGAGAATGGTGAGGAGAAACCCAAGTTCATGAAGAATAAGAAGTAGATTCAAAAGGCTTTCTGGGCGGATCATGCATCTGACTCTGCTGAGAGTGAAGTTGAAGAGGAGATAATAAACTTATGTTTGATGGTTGATGATCATCTTGGTCAGTCTAACCAATAAGAGGTATGCAAACTATCATATGATTAATTGCTTGAAGTTTCTAAGAAAATTTCTTCATCATATAGGAAACTTAAGAAATTACATGCTAGCTTGAAATTAGAATTTTTAAACTTGCAAATATAGTATGAAGTTTTACTTAAAGATCATTCTACACTTGATAGCAATCACATGTCATTACTTGATGAATTTGACGAGTTAAATAAAAAGCATTCTAATTTAATTATTGAGCATGATTCATTTAAAGCATCCCACACTGAACTTGAAAATAATTTTAAAACATTTATTGATGAATCTGAGAGTAGGGAGTACTATTTGAAAGTTTATAATGCTATTTTAGAAAGTGCTAACTCATTTTTTAAAATTGAATTAAAAGTGCTTGAGGAAAATAGAATTCCACCCACACCTGAATAATCTTTCAATCTAGATTCGAAGCTAAAAAGTTTTGAACCTTGGGAATAGGCACTATAACCTGAATAGAATAGTAAACCCTTCTCTTGGTGTTAGATATTTTTCATGCGGCATGCTAGAACATATCTCCATACTTACACTGTTCACCATAGTAAACATTAGGTGTAGTGATCTAAATTGTATGATTTACAGCATAACACACATACATTGCATTATTCTTTCTATAAGAAGGGACCCAAAATTGTTTGGGTTTCTAAATCTAATGTTTGATGATTTTGTAAGTGTACTCTCACATAAGACTTCGTGAGAGTATGTGGTACCAAGATAGAGGATGCTCACATCATATTACTAGAGATGCCAATCAATTCATTTTGTTAGAGGTCAGGGCTGGAGTTAAGATCACTCTTAGAGACACCAGCACCAGGAAAGTGGTGGGTATAAGTATAATCATAAACTCTAAAAACCTTTTGATTAAAAATGTTTTACTTGTTCATGACTTGAAATACAACTTGCTCAACATTAGTCAGTTTTGTGATAAGGGCTTTATCATAATTTTTTTGTCAAATACATGCATCATTAGCTTTAATAATAACACTATTTTGTAGGGCAAAAGGATTAACTATGTTTACATACTTGACTTAAAAAATATTGAATGTGCTTCTTCACTTTGCTTAAAAACTACTACTGATTAGTCTTGGTTGTGGTATAGGAGGTTATATCATGCAAGCATAAAAATCCTTATGAGAGTAACCCAAAAGGATCTAGTTAGAGGTGTCCCTAAGCTTAAGTTCACTAAGGACCACCTGTGTGATGCCTATCAACTAGGAAAACAAGTCTAATCCTCTTTACATTTCATTAAGGATATTAGCACCTCTAGACCTTTAGAAGTCCTTCACATTGATTTGTTTGAACCCATTAGTACTACCAACTTAGGGGAAAAAGTCAATGGATTTATGATTGTTGATGACTACTCGAGGATCACTTGGATTAGATTTTTGTCACATAAAAATGAGTCTTTTAATAAATTTAAATCCTTCTCTACTTGGATTTAAAAAAAAGCTAGGTTGTGAGATCTTGACCATACATAGTGACCATGATGGAGAGTTTGAAAATATGAGATTAAGAACTTTTTATAAGGATCAATAGATTATTCATAACTTCTCAGCTCCTAGGATCTCTTAATAGAATGGGTTAGCTAAAAAAAAATATGACCTTAGTTGAACCACTAGAGTCATGCTTACTAAGTATTCACTTCCAAAATACTTTTAGGTTGAAGCGATAAATACTGTTTGTTATATATTGAATATGGTGAATGTTAGATCCAAACTGAATAAGATACTCTATGAGATCCTTATGGGGATGACACCCAACCTTTCACACCTCCATGTCTTTGGTTGTATGGTTTTCATTCTTAATAATGAGAAATCTCTCTTAGGAAAATTTGACCCAAAATCTGATGAAGGAGTGTTCTTAGGATATTCAAGTGCAGAAATATCCTTTAGAGTATTTAACAAGAGGAAATTGGAGGTGGAGGAGACTACTCATGTAGTGTTTAATGAATATGATGCGAAGAAGTTTAGAGTAGAGGAAGAAGATGAAGTAGGAGAGATTATCTAAGGAGTAGAAATTATAAATCTGGAGAAAAGGGTAGAGTCTCAAAGCACTAATTTAGTATGTTAGATCACTCAAGTAGAATCTATAAATCTGGAGGAAAAGATAGAATCTCAACACACTTTACCTAGAGATTGGAGATATTCTTTGAGTTATCCTAAAGAACTGATATTAAGAGACTCTCCCGAAGGTGTTATAACTAGGCAAGGACTTCAGAAGGAAGTAAAACACTCTACCTTTATCTCAATGATTGAACCCACCAACATCAATCAAGCCCTTTTTGATGAATTTTGAATCTTAGCTATATAAGAAGAACTTAACCAATTTATGAGGAATGATGTTTAGGAGATAGTAGAGAGACCTAAGAATCAAAGTATAGTAGGAACCAAATAGGTCTTTAAGAATAAATTGAATAATTCTCGTGTAATGGTTAGGAATAAGATAAGATTGGTGGCTAAGAGATACAACCAAATAGAAATGATTGATTTTGAGGAGACTTTTGCCCCTGTAGCTAGATTAGAAGCCATTAAAGCGCTACTAGACTTTACCTGTTATAAGAGATTTAAGCTTTTCCAAATGGATGTCAAGAGTGCCTTTTTAAATGGGGTAATAAAAGATTATGTGTTTGTAGAGAAATCCCCAGATTTTGAGAGTTTCTAATTTCCAAATCATGTTTATAAATTAAAAAAATGCCTTATACGGATCAAAATAGGCACCTAGAGCATGATATGAGAGTCCTAGCACATTCCTACTAAAGAGAGAGTTTGTTAAGGGGAGCATTGATACCACTCTTTTTTTAGGAAAGTAGGAGATGAGTTACTCATTATTCAGATACATTGATGATATACTTTTTAGATCTTCTGATAAAAAGTTATGTGATGATTTTTCTAAAATAATGAGTAAAGAATTTGAGATGAGTATGATGAGAGAACTGTCCTACTTTTTAGAGTTTAGCATAAGACAAAAGGATAATGGAATATTTCTTAATAAATCAAAGTACATTAAGGACATATTAAATAAATATGAAATGGATAAAGCCAAGACAATAAATACTATCATGAGCTCCAGTGCCTAATTAGATAAGGATTCAAATGGAAAATTTATTGATCGAAAGAAGTATAGAGAAATAATTGGATCACTACTTTACTTGACTGCTAGCTAACCTGATATAGTGTTTAGTGTTTATCTATGTTCTAGATTTTAAGCTGATCCTAAAGAATCCTACTTGGCTATAATTAAAAGAATTCTTAGATATCCCTTAGGGATCCAAAACTTAGGAATATGATATCCTAGGCACATCAATTCTTTTGAAATTATTAAATATTTTGATTCTAATTTTGTAGGGTGTAGGTTGGATAGAAAGAGCACTTCTAAAACTTACCAATTCATAGGATAGTCCTTAGTCTCCTAGTCCAATAGAAAATAAAACTCTATTATACTTTCCATTGCTGTAGTTGAGTACATTGCCTTAGAAAGTTGTGTGTCACAAGTCTTTTCATTGAAGAAACAAATTATAAATTTAGGATTACCAGTAGGCAAAATTTTATTTCTCTTTGATAACACTAGTGCCATCTTCTGTTACAGATTCCATAAATTATGTGTTGATGATTAGCAAACACTCTTGCTTCTTTTCAACTGCCTTTACTACTAACAGTTTCAGGATTCAAAGATCGGACAAAAATCAGAATCAGCTCAAGACTGGGTAGATTAGGGTTGAGTCAGTCTGTAATTTTTTTTTTCTTTCTTGAGTCAATTGTAATTGTTTGAAGTGACTAATGTTAAGTAACCCTACACACACACACACACTTGAGAGATTTAGAATTTGTGTTTTTATTAACATCGGCCCGAATGATATTTATATCATCCTGGACGATCGAGTTCAAAACAGAAGATCTAATCAGGATTTCTTACTTAAGGCAGTCATAATTAACTGATCGGCCTGGACGATACCTGTATCGGCCAAGACGATATGCTCAATACAGAAAGAAATTGCCGCCATGATCTATTTAGGTATTCTGTATTTTTGGAAATCGGCCAGGACGATTCTTTTATTGGCCTGGACGATATTGTATAATTATGCCTAAATTGATCCGGCAATCATTAGAGTAATTAAGGATGATTGATATGATCACATCATCCTAGACGATCGCAAGATCGGCCTGGATGATCCATTCAAAAAACCCTTGGTTGCTCTTGGATGATAAATATCGGCCAGTATAAATTCAAGGTGATGCTCTGTATGATTATCCTCTGATTTGAACTGATCGACCGGGACGATCTTGAGGTCGTCGAGGATGATCAAGCAAATTTTTAATCATCCAGTTTGCATTCAGGGAGATGCTCTGGCCTATCTTAAGAGATTTGTACTGATCGGCCAAGATGATTTCCATATCGTCATGGACGATAAAGTCGGCAACTTGCAATTAATGAGCTCCTTTGAATCTCTTCTATTTAAAAGCTCTTGTTCAACATTTTTGAACATCTTTGGCTGCTTTCTTGACCTGAGAAAACCTAAAGGAGAGAGAGAGAGAGAGAGAGAGAGAGAGAGAGAGAGAGAGAGAGAGAGAGAGAGAGAGAGAGAGAGAGGATCTTGTGAGGGAGTTCACAAGGGTTGCTCCAAGCATTGTTCAACTTCTTCTTCCCTAGAGTCTCTTATCCTTGGAAGGGTTGGAAGAGGTAAGCTTCAACAATCGATCGAGGTTCTCTGCCTGCTTCAGGAGGAAGCAAAAGGAGTTGGGTTCTCTGCCTTGCCGGGTGTGGCAAAAAGGAGGTGTTTTGTAAGGGCTTCTCTGCCTAGCTGTGGGGGTTAAAGGAGAGTCACGTTGGTAGTGCAATACTCGAAGGGTGCCTCTGGCGAATGGACATAGGTCAAGTTAACCGAACCACTATAAACCCTTGTGTTCTTTTTACTGCTTCCGCACATTAATTTTCTGCACTTATTTTTTCGTGATGATTTTGGTTTGTGATATTTGTTCTTAGTTTTAAAGAATTTTTAAAAATACTAATTCACCCACCCTTTTGGTTAGCCTTGAGACTAGATCATAGGGCCTAACATCCCTAATGAACTTTCATCTTCATCTCTTAAAATCCTATCCAACATTTAAGGACCAAACACATTGATATAAGGCATCGCTTTATTAGGAACCATGTTATCAAAGGAGATATTGAGTGACATCATGTAGCAACTGAAAACCAACTAGCTAACATCCTTACTAAATCATTGGCCTTTGACATATTCAGCATCTTAAGGACTAGATTGGGTGTGATTGACATAAATGCATGAACTTGATGATTACTGAACTCTGAACTTTATATTTTTTTATCTTTCTTTTTTTTCTTATCTTTCTTTTATTTCTAATATTTCTTTTATTTTTTACTTAGAATGTTGATTTTTACTTATTTACTATCTCTTTCAGTGTTTTTATTTCTTATGACTTTGTTTTTCTTTTAGTTTTTTAGTCACTTATGTAATGATATTTCATGTTTTATTTATATTTTTAAAAATTTGTAATCAATGATTGACATTCCTAAATCAGTTAAAGGAAGAAACACTATTGATTATTTTCCTTTCTCTAACTCCTTAAGAGGTGTAAGTTTGCTTTCAAAGAAGAAATCTTTTTTAAATGAAAAACCAGACTTCAAAATTGAGATCTTTTCTATCTTCCTACAATAATCTATCTCATATGAATAATATTAAAATTCATTAAATCACTTTCAAGCATTTCTTTATCAAGTTGCTGCATTTATCATATTAATATGATTCTTATTTGTGATTTATTCTTCCTTATATTAGAAAGTGCGATTTTTTTCTCTATTATCTGAAAGATATTATCACAACTAAGAGTCTTTAAAGGTTTTGAAAGGGAGCTCACAAAAATAACAAGAGATATAAAATGAGCCCAAAAAGAAAAAGTGAAAAGATGCGCAATGATCGCCAAAAATTGAAAGATACACAAAATGTATTAAAAATCAAAAGATACACAAAATGTATTAAAAATCAAAAGATACACAAAGTGCGCAAAATTGGAAAGAGACACAAAATGAGCTCACAAAAATTAAGCTTCATTCTCTTTCAAACCTTTAAATCATGGAAGAATTCATATGTCACTTGATATCTTCAATCACTTGATTTTTGAAACCCTTAATTTTGACTAATTACTTTGGTACATTAATCAATCAGATATTTTTTTTTTTGGAATGAAGTGTTGAATAGATCACTTTTCTTGATTGTTTTTCTTTTGAGTTAGATTTTTGTTTTCAAAAGATTTTTACCCTGTATGGATTCGAGTTGGGATAAAATGATCAGTTTTATTAATATTTTTTAGATTTCAGCAATATTAACTCATTTCTTATAAATTTTTAATTCAACCACATGAAAAATTTATCATATTCTTAGTTTAATAAATTTTTTTTGTTTTTTTGGTTCTTTTTGTCATTTTTATCATCCTTTTATTATTTTAAATTTAATTTTTACTAGTTTTTAATGTTTTGGGGCCTCTTCTGATCACCTTCATACATCAACAAAATCTTCAACTTTTTGATCACATCATCCTGGACGATATTTATATCATCTTAGATGATATCATCAAATCATCCTATATCATCCATCTGATGGCTGATTTGACTCAATCATATGAGATCATCTTGGATGATCTGATTGAATCCTACTCAATTATTTGTGATCATCTTAGATGATAAAATTATAGTCCTTGATGATCCACATGAAAAAAAGAATTGTATATTTTAAATTCAACATATACGATCAATTATTATCAATCATCCTGGATGATCCACCTAATCATCCTAGACGATCAATTTCATCAACTATCATCCAGCATGACTCCTTGGGTTGATCGCCTAAGTCTAATCATCCTGGACAATGTCTTATTGTCCTGGATGATAGGACCACCTTTTTGACCAATCATTCCGGACGTCATAAATTCGCCTGATCGTCTTAGACTATGTGGTCGATTCTTTATCAACAGTCAAATTCAAACATTTTTCTCACCCTCAAACCCTTCAATTTATTTCGTTCTTACTCATACTCTCAATCATTGTCAATGATTGGTGTGAAAAGATCCAGGATGGTGACCGACAGTTCCTCGAGGGCATCTATCGACCTTCATTTCACTGATGCGGCTAACCAAGTTGTTTATCTTCGATACAAAATTGATGAGATCACACCTTCGACGATCGTCAATCATTGAACACTCACTTACCCGATACTAAATCTTTTCACTCACACCTCCTTCACTTTCATTCTAACACTAGCTTTGCCATTCAACTTTGAACTCCTCTATGAGTTCTTTGTTAGTCTTAGGATCAACTCCATCTACACCACCCAATAGTCCTATATGCATAGATTCCTTGTAGAGATCACATATCAGGATTGCTATGAACTCCTCCAACTTTTTACTACTTGAGACAAGATTTACATCTTGTTTTTAGATCCATATTATGACTTGGGTCTTACTAACCAACTACTGAGAAACATAAATATATCCTATCATAATGGGGCATCAAGCACCTTAGTCAAGGATGCTAGGACAATCCAACATGTTCTTAAAACCTCATTAATCCCAAAGGCTGGTGACCGTGTCCACATCACTTCCCTACTCTCAATTACCACCTTTTATATTATATCCTATAGGGAGTTCAATGTCACTGATATTCTCTTTCGATACATTGAGAACCTAACTGGTATTAGAGATCTATGGCACAAAAGAAAACCCAACCTTGCCTTAGAACACATCATAGTTTTTGTTATGGAAACTAAATATAATTTTCAATATCCTAACCCACTAGATTATCAGCCTGTCTCCTATACCAATAGCTCCTTCCAAGTTCTTCACAATGCTTATCCCCATCTGCGGCACAAGGAGGTTGAGGGAACTGAGGAAGAAGCTGGTCCTGCACATGTTTCGATCCGCCAGCACTCACAGTTGGATCAACTTGTGGAGCGATTTGACCAATAAGAGGCTAGGATTGACTCTTATGTTGCTACATAGGAGCAACAACATATAGTGGATGTTGCTAGATTTAATGCATATGTGGCACACCAAAAGCAGCAGCACGACTAGGATATGACCTAGTTTGGGGAGTAGTTTGCTTATATATCTAGTTTCTTTTAGCCACCACCACCACCTCCTTCAGCCGATCAAGGCCCTCTACACTTGTAGACTTTTTTGTGATGTTTTTATATTATTATTAGTTTATATTTAATATTTTTTGTTTTGTATTTCATTTCTATTTCCTTCTTCTTTTTGTGATGTCAAAAGGGGGAGTAGTGATAGTGTTAGTGTGTTAGTGATGTTTCGTTATATTATTATTTTTTGTAATACTATATTTTAGTGTTTATACCACCTATTTATTTATAGTAAAATTTGCATTGCTTGGTTCATAATGTTCTCCTTTACTTTATGTTTCATTAATCTTCTTGAGTTGAATTTTCTTACAAATATTTTCCATCATCAAAAAGAAGGGGATTATTATAAATATAAATTCAAGAATTATAATTTTAATGATAACAAATATTTTTGATATTTTTGATTCTCTACTATTACCTTGCCTACTAATGTTTTAGGTCCACAAGATCAATTGTAAATTAAGCCAGCTCAAGATTGAGTAGATTAGGACTGAGTCAGTCTGTAAGTAAAATTCTAATATTTTTATCTTTTCTTGAGTCAAATGTAATCATATGGATCCTAATACTAAGCAACCTTGCATACAAACACTTAGAGGGAGAAATTCTATATGTTTTAGAGTTTTTTTGTTTTTTATCATATCATCCTAGAAGATCCAAAATCATCCTGGATGATTTATTAAAAATAACAACCCTAATTAGGGCTCCATGTTAATACAACCGAATTAAGCAAATCTTGTTGGATGATATGCTCAAATAAGAAAAAACCTGCTGCAAAACTCTATTAGGTATGATATTATTTTTAGAAATCATATAGAATAATCCCACATCATCCTGGATGATTCATTACAGTCATGCCTAAATTAGTTAGGTGATTAAGGAAAATAATTAAGATTTGATTGATCGATCATATCGTCATGGACGATAATAGGATTACCCTAGATGATTAGTTAGAAAAGCCTTAATCTTCTCCTAAATCACCTGTATGACCAGAACGATATGGTGGATGATCATTTAAAATTCTCTATTGTCCAGGTGTATCATCTAGATGACTGGAACGGTGTGCTGGATGATAATCCTTATTTTTGAACTAATCATACATGATGGTTCAATAATTGCCTTGGATGATACGTTATGTTTCTTCATCATCCAACATATATCCTATGGATGACCAAAATAATGTGTTGGATGATATGTATAGTTTTGAACTAATCATATAGGACAATGTTCACATCGTCATGAACGATCTAAACAAATAAGGTTTCTAATCTTTTTGCCACCCCATATAGTCCTTGCTGAAAGGGCTAAAAATACACTGATTGTATGATCATCCTGAATGATCTTTGATGGCATGTTGCAAATTAGGGAAAATTTTAAGCCCTTATTTATATGATCTCTTGTTTATTCAAGGTGAGATCTTTTGTTGCTATCCTTACCTAAGAGAGCCAAAAGAAGGAGAGGGAGAGCTTGAGAGAGAGAGAGAGAGAGAGAGAGAGAGAGAGAGAGAGAGAGAGAGAGAGAGAGAGGATATTACCAAGTAAGAATGAAGTCATCTTCTCCAATCATCATCCCTGGTTCCTTAGAGGCTCTAGGGAGGTCAAGGTTCTCTTCCTGCTTCAGGAGAAAGCAAAAGGATGTCGGGTTCTCTACCTCACTAGGGTCGGTGGAAAGGAGTTTGAATAGGCTTCTTTGCCTTATTGTGGGAGCAAAAGGAGAGTCACTATATTTTAGTGCAGTACTCGAAGGAGAGGCTCCGGGGAGTGGACGTAGGTCAAGTTGACCGAACCATTATAAAATCTGGTGTGCTCTTTCATATTACATTTTCGCATTTTAATTTTTGTACTTTATTTTCATGTGGATGATCGTATGATTTGATGTTTTAAAATATTTCAAATAGATCGTGCTTATTGTTTAAGAATTTTTAAAACTACCAATTCACCCCCCACTCTTTTTTAGCCTCGGGCTATTTATAAGGGCTTAACAACGCAAACAAACTTTCAATTTGAGGTGATGATTGAAAGTAGTATGTTAATTGATGACAACCTAAATTGTGAAAGTAATTTTCATAATGTTGATATAGAGAATACTTTCATGACATTAAAAAAAAGGAAGACAAATGAAAAAAAGAGTTTTATTTTTTATTGGTGCATGATATTCTTGAAAGTTCATTAGGGATGTTAAGCCCTATACAACTGGCCCAAGGCTAACCAAGAGGGGGGGGGGGGGTGAATTGATATTTTAAAAATTCTTTAGGCAAAGCACGAATACAAACCAAATCACCACAAGAAAATAAGCGCGGAAGAAAATAAATGCGGAAGCAATAAAAAACAAGAACACAAGGGTTTATAGGGGTTCGATCAACTTGAACTACGTCAACTCCCTGGAGGCGCCCTCCGAGTATTACACTATAATCGTGACTCTCCTTTAGCCCCCACAGCTAGGCGGAGAAGCCTTTATAAGCACCTCTTTTTGCCACACCCGGCAAGGCAGAGAACCTTCCTCCTTTTGCTTCCTCCTGAAACAGGCAGAGAACCTCGATCGCTTGCTGGAACTTTCCTCTCCCAACCCTTCTAAGGACAAGAGACTCTAGGAAAGAAGAAGTGGAACAATGCTTGGAGTAACCCTTATGAATCTCCTCAAAAGTTCCTCCTCACAAGATCCTCTCTCTCTCTCCCTCTCTCTTTCTCTCTCCTTTAGGTTTTCTCAGGTCAAGACAGCAGCCAAGGATGTTAAAAAATGTTGAACAATAGCTCTTAAATAGAAGAGCTTCAAAGGAGCTCATTAATTGCAAGTTGCCGACTATATCGTCCAGGACGATATGGAAATCGTCATGGCCAATCAGTACAAATCCCATGGGATCGGCCAGAGTATCGCCCTGAATGCAAACTGGACGATTGAAAATTGACTTGATCGTCCAGGCCGATATCACGATCGTCCCGGCCGATCAATTCAAATCAGAGGAAAATTATCCAGAGCATCGCCCTAAATTCAAGCTGTCTGATCCCGGTCGTCCAGCACTTTGACTTGAATTGGTGTTGGCCGATATTTCTCATCCAGAATTAACTAAGGTTTTTGAATAGATCATCCTGGTCGATCCTGCGATCGTCCAGGATGATGTGATCGTATCAATCATTCTTAATTACTTCCTTGATTTATCTAATTAATTAAGACATAATTGTGAATATCGTTCATGATGATCCAAGATCGGCCTGGCCGATTGCCAAAAATACATAATACCTTAATTATTTATGGCGGCAATATCTTTCTATTTTGAGCATATCGTCCAGGCCGATACAAGTATCGTCAATAACGATTGGCTAATGACGGCTGCCTTAATTAAGAACCCTTGATTAGAACTTCTATTTTGAGCCCGATCATCCAGGCCGATGTAAATATCGTCCTGGACGATTTGATTAAAAAATAGAAATTCTAACTCTCTCAAGTGTGTGTGTGTGTGTAGGGTTACTTTGCATTAGTCACACCAAAGATTACAATTGACTCAAGAAGAAAAAAATAAAATTACAGACTGACTCAACCCCAATCTACCCCATCTTGAGCTGGCTCCATTTTTTCGTCCGATCTTTGATTTCTAAAAAGTCAGTAGTAAAAGACAATCCAAGACTAGTAAGAGTGTCTGTCAATCATCAAAATATAGTTCATAGACCTGAATTTGCAACAATCTCCCACTTTTTTATGATGGCAAAATACTATGACAAAAATTAAAAAAATAACAGTGTAACATACAGAATCGAAAGTAAAAAAAAAAAAATATCCTAAAACTACTCCCCCTTTTGACATCTCAAAAAGGAGGGAACCATGAACAAAAGCAAACCACAAGATCCCTTTTTTTTTTTTAATCAAGGCATGATGATGATGTAGTATTCCATGTGCTTGATTTAAAAATTTGTGAGTTAATGAATTAACATCATCAATAATCCAAAGAACAGTAGAATATTCCATCATGATTACCCTTAGCTCGGACCTTCTCTTAGGGTAGAATCATCTTTTGAAATCAATGACCTAACTTAAAGAATCAATTGGATATGAGGAAAAAGAATCTATTCATCACTTGGTTTAAGAAAAAATATCTTATAGAATAATGAACCAAAATAAATTTGTCACAATCACAAAACAATCAAAATCAAGCCTTTGATACATGAAAACTTCTAAGTTTTTAAAAGATTTTGAAAGGAGAGAGGAGCTTGCTTTTTAGTGGGCTCATTTAATGCCTCTTGTCAATTGATTGGTGCTTGTGCATATTTTTTGCTTTTTGATATATAATTTTTCAATTTGGCGTCATTGCGTATCTTCTGTTGGCTTCATTGGCCAATTTTTTTTTGCAAGCTCTATTCTCTTTTACAACTCTTAAAAAGTTTTTAGTTGTGAGTATATCTTCTAGATATTAGAGAATAGGGTCTCTCTCTAACATAGAGAAGAACTATCCACAAAGCAGAATCAATTAACTAATGACAAGAGTAACGAGGAATCTTGATGTGACAAAAAGACTTTAAGTATTATGAATATAAGATATATTTTCTTAAGCTAGTTTATAAAGGATCTAAATTTCATACATAATCTTTAATTTGAAATAGATTTTTGATTAGAAAAGAAAACTATCTCACTAAAATAGGTTAGAGAAGGAGACACAATCAATGAAATATTCTTACCATCTAACAGATTAAAAGATGTAAAACATTTACTACAAATTCTCAAAAGCAAAGACAAGGCATACGTATCATATCAGCGATGAGTTTTTAAGGCTAAAAAGCAATAAAAAAGAAAGCAAGCCAAATTAAACAAAAAATAAAAAAGGAAAATAAAAATAAAGTGCAAAGAGGAAAAACAATTAAAAACTAAATAAAGCAAATAGAAGATCAAGTTTATGCAGTTATATCAATCACATCCAATCTGGTCCTTAAAGAGCTGAAAGTGTCGAAGGCTAGTGGTTTAGTAAAGATGTCAGCCAGTTGATTTTTAGTTGTCATATGGTGTAGCTCAATGTCTCCCTTGGTCACATGGTCTCTAATGAAGTGATGTCTAATGTCAATGTGCTTAGTCCTTGAATGTTGGATAAGATTCTTAGAGATGAATATGGAACTAGTGTGTCACAAAAGATTGAGATGGTGCCTACAGGTAATCCTAAATCCAATACCTGTTGTTTCAACCAAAGGACTTGGGCCACAAAACTTCCAAGAGCAATGTACTCAACTTCAGCAGTAAAAAGTGCAACAAAATTTTGCTTCCTACTAGACCATGAGACCAAAGATTATCCTATGGATTGATAAGTCCCTGAAGTACTTTTTCTATCAACCTTGCATCCTATAAAATCAGAGTCAGAAAATCCAATAATCTCAAAAGAAGTGCTGTGTCTAGGATACCAAATTCCTAAGCTTTGGGTCCCCAAAAGATATCTAAAAATTCTCTTAACAGCAGTCAGGTGGGATTCCTTAGGGTCGGCTTAAAATCTAGCACAAAAGCAAATACTAAACATTATGTCGGGTCAACTAGCAGTCAAGTAGAGTAAAGATCCAATCATGCCTCTGTACTTCTTCTGATCAACAGACTTACCACTTGGGTCCTTATCCAATGGAACACTAGAAGTTATGGGAGTATTGATTGGCTTAGATTTATCCATCTCATATTTCTTCAAAATGTCCTTTATGTATTTTGTTTGATTAAGAAAGGTTCCATTATCCAATTGTTTTATGCTAAACCCCAAAAAATAGGACAACTCTCCAATCATACTCATCTCAAACTCTCTACTCATTATTTTAAAGAACTCATCACAAAGTTTTTTATTAGGAGATCCAAAGAGTATATCATCCACATAAATCTGAACAATGAGTAAATCATCTCTAATTTTTCTAAGAAAAAGGGTGGTGTCTACGCTCCCCTTAACAAACTCCCTTTCTAGTAAAAATGTGCTAAGCCTCTCATACCATGCTCTTGGTGCCTGCTTTAAACCATACAAAGCCTTTTTTAATTTTAAAATATGATTTGAAAATTGGGAACTCTCAAAACCTTGGGGTTGTTCTACAAACACATCCTCTTTTATTTCCCCATTCAAAAAGGCACTCTTGACATCCATTTGATAAAGCTTAAATCTTTTATAACAGACAAAGGCTAATATCACTCTAATGACTTCCAATCTAGCTACAGGGGCAAATGTCTCCTCAAAATCTATCCCTTCTATTTGGTTATACCCCTTAGCCACCAATCTTGCTTTATTTCTAACCACCACTCCTGAATCATTCACCTTGTTCTTAAAAACTCACTTTGTCCCAACTACACTTTATCCCTTTGGTCTTTCTACAAGCTCCCAAACTTCATTCCTAACAAATTGGTTCAACTCCTCCTGCATGGCTAAAATCCAAAACTCATCAGTAAGAGATTGGTTTATGTTGGTGGGTTCAGTTATTGAGATAAAGGCAGAGTGGTTCACCTCTTTCCTAAGTCCATGTCTAGTCTTAACTCCATTAGAAGGGTCTCCTAAGTTCAAATCCTTGGGGAGACTTGTAGAGTATCTCCAATCTCTAGGTAAGGTCTGAGAAGGTCCAACCCTTTCCTCCAGATCTAAATTTTCTACTCCTTGGGTGACATCTCTTACTCTTTCTATGTTTTGGTGACTTACTTTCTTCTCCAAATTTTCTACTTCACTAGTAATCTCTCCAATATCATCATCATCCTCAACTCCATGCTTTTTAGGATCAGACTCATCAAATACTACATGGGTAGTCTCTTCCACCACTAAAGTTCTCTTGTTAAACACTCTAAAAGACTTCCCAATACTAGAATATCCCAAGAATACTCCTTCATCAGATTTAGGATCAAATTTTCCCAAGTGAGACTTCCCATTATTGTGAATGAAAATCTTAGAACCAAAGACATGAAGGTGGGAAACATTGGGTGCCCTACCCTTAAGGATCTCATAGGGTGTCTTTTCTAATTTGGCTATAAAGTTCACCTTATTCAATACATAACAAGCTGTGTTACCCGCTTCAGCCCAAAAAGTATTTTAGAAGTAAATACTCAGCAAGCATGGCTCTAGTAGAAAATGATGGTCAAGATCTCACAACATAGCTTTTTCTGAATCCTAGTATAAAATGATTTAAACTCCTCAAAAGACTCATTTTTATGTGTAAGAAATCTAGTCCAACTGAACCTTGAGTAGTCATCAACAATCACAAAACCATAGACTTTCTCTCCCAAGCTGGCAGTGCTAATGGGTCCAAACAAATCCATGTGCAATACTTCTAAAGGTCTAGAGATGCTAATTTTCTTAGTGGGGTGAAAGGTGGAGTGGACTTGCTTTCCTAGTTGACAGGCATCACAAAGGTAGTCTTTTAAAAACTTGAGTTTGGGGACACCTCTAACTAGGTCCTTTTGGGTCACTTTCCTAAGGGTTTTCATACTTGCATGACATAGTCTCTAGTGCCACAACTATGAATCATCAATCACTGTTTTTAAGCAAAATAAAGCAGCACATTCAATGTTATTTAAATCAAGCATGTAGACATTATTGATCATCTTTCCCTGCAAAATATTATTGTTACTTACTTACAATGCATGAATTTATAAAGAATTGCACGATGAAGCTTTTGTCACAGAGTTGATTGATGCTGAGTAGGTTGTGCTTTAATCCATCTACAAGCAAAACATTTTCAATCATAAGGTTCTTGGAATTACCAATTATACATACGCCTACCACCTTCTTGGTGGTGTTGTCTCCAAGAGTAACCTTACCTCAAGTCCTGGACTCCAGCGAAACAAATTGATTGGCATCACCAATCATATGTCGAGAGCAACCGCTGTCCAAGTATCACATACTCTCATGAGGTCTTTTGTGAGAGTCCACCTATAAAATTATCAAATTTTAGATTTAGAAACCCAAGCAGGTTTGGGTTCCTTCTTATGAAGAGTAGAATGCAATGCATATGTAGTATGCTGTGAATCATGCACCTTGGGTCTCCACACCCAATGTGTACTATAGTGAACAGTGCAAGTGTGTGAGATGTGTCATAGCATGCCACATGAAAAATATCTAACTCCAGAAAAAGAATTTCTTAAATGGTTGGAGTTATAATGCCTCTTCCTAGGTTTTGACTTTTGATCAAAAGTAGGTGTCATCCTCGTTTTCTTATATGTATCTAATTCATTTTGAATCTTCAAATTTGTGCTTTTTAAGACTTCATTCTCAATCCTCAAGTTTTTCTCTATCTCTTTAGACTTCTAAAAATCAGATTCAAGTGAGGTGTGTGTGACTTTTAGTGACTCATATTCTTCAATTAATTCATAATGTTTTTTGTTTAACTCATCAAATTCATCAAGTAGAGCCATATGATTTGAATTAATTGTATAATGATCTTTAGTCATAATTGCATGCTCTTTTTGTAACTCCAAAAATTCCAATTTTAAGCTTGCATGTGTTTTCTTGAGTTTCATATATGATGTATGAATTTTTTTAGAAACTTCAAGAAGTTGATCGTAGGAAAGTTCACATACCTCTTCTTGATCAAGGTGATCGTCTTCCATCAAGCATAACTTTGTTGTCTCATCTTCTGGTTCCATCTCCGATGAATCCGATGCAGAATCCGTCCAAAATACCTTTTGGAGTCTCTTCTTGTCCTTCCTGAACTTGGGTTTCTCCTCACCCTTTCCTTTGCTTGAGTGATTTTGAAGTGTAGGACAATAGACTTTCACATGTCCAGGCTTCCTGCATTCATAACAAACAACATCAGAAGATTCTTTAGAATATTTATTATCCTTACCTTTTCTCCAATGATGCTTTTGCTTCTTCCATAGAAAGTTTCTGAATTGCCTTGAGATGAAGGCAACTTCTTCGCTCTCAGACCCGAAAGAATCAGAGTCAGATTTGTGTGCCTTCAGTGCCACCGTTTTCTCTTTCTTTTTCTCACCTGCATCAAGATTTCTTTGATTCACCCATTGCTCGTAACCAATGAGTGAGCCAAGTAAGTTGTCAATCGAATACATGTTCAAATCCTTAGATTCAGTTATAGCAGTGATTTTAGCATCAAATGATGAAGGCAAGCATCTCAAAATTTTGTTTACTTTATCAAAATTTGAAAGTTCTCTTTCTAAGGCATACAATGAAGTAACAATTTGAGTAAACCTTGTATACATGTCAGAAATAGATTCAGAAGATTTCATATGAAAAAGTTTGTAGTCATGCAAGAGAATATTCAAACGAGATTGTTTTACTTCATTGGTTACTTCATAAGTGATACACAATTTATCCCAAATTTCTTTACCAGTTTTACAAATGGAGACACGCATGTAATCCTCAGATTTTAAAGCACAGAAAAAATAATTCAAATATTTTGCATTTAATTGAGCTAAATCTCTTTCATCGAAAGTCCATTCAGTAAAAGCAACTTCTATTTTAATTTCGTTAATTTCACGAGAAGGTGGAAAATACCCTTCTTTAATAAGCATCCATATGCGATAATCAGTAGAATGTAAAAATGTTGACATGCGGGTTTTTCAAAAATCAAAAGGTAGGTAATCAAACAAGGGAGGTCGTGTAATTGAATAACCTTTAGTAGTGTTTATATTCCCAAAGTTAGCCATGAATCAAATTCAAAAAGTTTTCAAACTTAAAATTTTGAATCTGGCTCTGATACCACTTGAAAGTTCGTTAGGAATGTTAAGCCCTATAGAACTGGCCCAAGGCTAACCAAGAGGGGGGGGTGAATTGATATTTTAAAAATTCTTTAGGCAAAGCACGAATACAAACCAAATCACCACAAAAAAATAACCGAGGAAGAAAATAAATGTGGAAGCATTAAAAAATAAGAACATAAGGGTTTATAGTGGTTCAGTTAACCCGACCTACGTCCACTCCCCGGAGGCTCCCTTCGAGTATTGCACTACAGAGAAGCCTTTACAAGCACCTCGTTTTGCCACACTCGGCAAGGCAGAGAACCTTCCTCCTTTTGCTTCCTCCTAAAGCAGGTAGAGAACCTCGATCGCTTCCTGGAACTTACCTCTCCCAACCCTTCCAAGGACAAGAGACTCTAGGGAAGAAGAAGTGGAATAATGCTTGGAACAACCCTTGTGAGTCCCCTCACAAGCTCCCCCTCACAAGATCATCTCTATCTCTCTCTTTTAGGTTTTCTAAGGTCAAGACAGCATCCAAGTGAAGAGAGAGTTGCTATTTGCATATTTTACATTCTTGCAACTTATATTATTTTTGATGATTTTAAATATTATTATTTTATATATCTTCTAACACTTTTTGGAAGATTTGTTTTTGCTCTAGTGTGTACTAATATTTCAGGAAAAATCAACTCCAAGTGATGAAGACTTCAAATTATTCATTTGTAAATTATAAGTTTTTAAATGAGAGGCGCTGATTATTATTGAGTGAAAAATTACAACACACACTCTTGGGGGACAATTTTTGTGAACTAATCGTACGGGATGAACCTGGTTCGTACGGGACGATCATATCAATTAACCCATAGGGAGCAATGAATCAAACAGGCAGGTAGAAAATTTTCTAAGTCCTAATCGTCCAGAACGAATTTTGTATTCGTCCCGGGACGAACGTCTCTGGATTCTCACCTTACACTATTCATCCAGACGAAAGCATGGTTCGTACAGAGACAAAACTCTCTGTATGAGATCGTACAGGACGAAATGAACCTTCATCCCTGGACGAAACTCTCTATATGAGATTGTACAGGACGAAATGAACCTTCATCCCTGGACGAAACTCTTTGTATAAAATCGTCCCAGGATGAAACCTGTTCGTCCCAAGACGAATTGAACCGACTTACCTAAGTTGGTTACGTCTTGTAGATTTTTGGGAACTGATTTATCTAATAACTGTTTCGTACCGGACGAACCTAGTTCGTACGAGACGATGAGCTTATACGAACATAGTTCGTACCAATATATATTAGGATCGTTTCTGACACTTTAAGTAAAATCGTCCGGGACGATCCACGATCGTACGAAACGATCCACTGCGTACAGAATTGAAAACTTACAATTTTTTGATAGTTTTTCTTATCTTTTGTATATATAATTCAAATTAGACTACAACCCAATCTTTTTGCTCATTGATCTACGTGTCTATTTGAAGAAGAGTAAAGGAGAGAGTGAGAGAGAGAGCATTCAAAGCAGGATTTCTACCACTAGAGCGTGAAGACTTCGCTTGATGTTCAAAGGTAAGATTTCTTACTTGTGATTTGAGATTACTTCACTCTTTTTCTTTCTTCCTTCTAGATTTCTTGTGAAGAGATCTGTCAAGGAGATCCGGTTCTCTGCCGACACTTGGAGAGTGTGAACAGACGATGGGTTCTCTGCCCACACTAGGAGAGTGTGAAAGGACGAAGGGTTCTCTGTCCACACCAGGAGAGTGTGAAAGGACGAAGGGTTCTCTGCCCATACTAGGAGAGTGTGAAAGGACGAAAGGTTCTCTGCCTATACTAGGACAGTGTGAAAGGTTGAAGGGTTCTCTGCCCACACTAGGAGAGTGTGAAAGGATGAAGGGTTCTCTGCCCATACTTGAAGAGTATGAAAGGACGACGGTTCTCTACCGCACCGGGTTGTGATGAAAAGAGTATTTGTAAAGGCTTCTCTGCCTTGCTGTGGGTGCAAAAGGAGAGACACTATTGATATTAGTGCAATACTCAGAGGGTGCCTCTGGGGAATGGATGTAGGTCTCGTTTAGACAGAACCATTATAAATCGTGTGTCGTTTATTTTACTATTTTTTATTTTCTGCATTTTTTTTGTTTAAAAAATTATGGTTGAAAAACTTTTTATAAAAATTCATTAAAGTTTAATTTCGGTTCATTTTATCAAAAGAGGGATATTTTTTAAAATACCAATTCACCCTCCTCTTGGTAGCTTTGGGACATTAACTTAGGTTTAACAACCTATTCAATAGACTCAACACCAAAGATATTAAAAAACGTTGAACAAGAGCTCTTAAATAGAAGAGCTTCAATGGAGCTCATTAATTGCAAGTTGCCGACTATATCGTCCAGGACGATATAAAAATCGTCCTGGCCGTTCAATACAGATCCCATGAGATCGGCCAGAGCATCGCCCTGAATACAAACTGGAAGATTGAAAATTGGCTTGATCGTCCAGGATGATATCACGATCATCCCGACCGATCAGTTCAAATCAGAGGAAAATCATCCAGAGCATCGCTCTGAATTCAAGCTGTTCGATCCCGATCTTCCAGCACATCGCCCTGAATTGGTGTTGGCCGATATTTATCATCCAGAAGTAACTAAGGTTTTTGAATAGATCATTCTGATCGATCCTGTGATCGTCCAGGACGATGTGATCGTATCAATCATCCTTAATTACTTCCTTGATTTGTATGATTAATTAAGGCATAATTATGAATATCGTCCTGGACGATCCAAGATCGGCCTAGCCGATTACAAAAAATATAGAATACCTTAATTGTTTATGGCGGTAATATCTTTCTGTTTTGAGCACATCGTCTAGGCCGATACAAGTATCGTCCAGGACGATTGGCTAATGACGGCTGCCTTAATTAAGAACCCCTGATTAGAACTTCTGTTTTCAGCCCGATCGTCCAGGCCAATGTAAATATCGTCATGGCCGATTTGATTAAAAAACAGAAATTCTAACTCTCTCAAGTGTGTTTGTGTAGGGTTACTTTGCATTAGTCACACCAAAGATTACAATTGACTTAAGAAGGAAAAAATAAAATTACAAACTGACTCAACCCCATCTTGAGCTAGCTCCATTTTTCTGTCCGATCTTTGATTCCTGAAAAGTAAGTAGTAAAAGACAGTCCAAGACAAGCAAGAGTGTTTGTCAATCATCAAAACATAGTTCATATACCTGAATTTGCAACAATTCTGTTTAATCTTGCATATTTTTATTTTCACTAAAATGCTTACATTAGTTGGATATAAAACCCATTCTTTGGATTCCTATTTTGAAAGAAATCATTTGAGAGGCTGTTGGAAGGGAAATTAAGGACATAGTGAACTTTGAAGGAATTCTCTTGAAAGCTAAAGCCCTATCCTAGTGCAATAAAAGTAGATATGCTATAGTGTTGTAGAATTGGGCTTATGTAACAAACCCTAACTTGGGGGAAAAATATGTAGAGTACCTTGGATAGAGCACCAAAGATGTTGACTTGGAAGAGCAACAAAGTGCTCGCAAATATATATATATATATATATATTGGGCTCATTGGATTCGTCTATTTATAATTTTCTGGAAGTGTCATGGCTAGTTAATTGGGAAAGTATTAGGGGCAAGTTAGGACTGTTTTGCTTGACAATCGATATTGATTCTTGATTATAAACTATTTATCAAGCATTTGACTGCTTAATGATGTTAGAATTCAACAATCTTGGGCTCATTGGATTCGTCTCATCGAGCCAATAGATTCGACATGAAGCATGTCACATTTAAATATCAAATAGTCATTTAATTTATACTTTGAACCTTCTAATTATGTTTTGTACTTACGATTTGGTTCTATTTAGGCTCAGATTGGATTGAATTTGTTGTCGTTGGGTTTGTATTTTTGATATGTTCAATTCGACTATAAATTTGTTAAAATCAGATTTTAGACATCACTGTATTTAATTTCAAAATTTTCAACTTAAATTTGCATCAAGATTCGCATCTGATAGAGTAATTTTTTTGATGATATATACAATCTACTACCACTTGATACTATAAAATCCTAAACCATGTTATTAGTTCTTTATCACCACTTGGTTGGTGTAACAATGATCACATTACATTTAGGAATATATCAATAACTTTCAAACATATTTATCTATGAAAATTTATAGTAAAAATATTTGTTTAGTTATGTATATTGCGAGATACATAAAATAAAAATTTTTATTTATATTGATATTTTAGTTGAAATATTTTAAATTATATTTATGTCTGAGCTCTATATATATAAAAAAAAAAACTCTCCCAATATTTATAATGTAGCAGCCTGAAGAGACAATTCAGCATGCGTACTATTGCCGTTGCATCGCGGGTTGCTGTCACCATCTGCTTTGTCCGAAAAACACTTGAATACTTTTCCACCATTTCCTCCCTGTTTCTTCGACCGGGCCGGGTCGGGCATTGGGGCAAGGCCAGCCCAGCTGGTGCTCCACTTCCGCCCCACTGTCCTTTCCCACGGGAAATGACAGAGAATGCAACGAAAGCTATTGGAATTACAGTGGCACGTGGGCCCCGCAATCCCGCTGCTCCAGCGTGCTTTACCCAAGTCCGAGCAAACCCTATATACTCGCCGTACTCGCCGAGTTTTTACCGATCGTGACTTCAGAATTTTCGTATTCAGGTTAATATCAGTGGATGCAAATTTATAATTTAGAAAACAAAACATTTAAGCATCGTTTGCCATAATTTTTTTTATCTCTAAAAAAAAAATTAATATAAAAATCTTTTATTCAAAAAATTTTTATATAAAAAATTTAATTCCAAAGCAGCAAAAAGATTGTTTCAAATGAAGTCTTAGGCATCGTTTGAGACGTCTTTCTTATTTATTCTTAAAGCATTTTTCTAGCACAAAAATTTTAAATTTTGTGCTAAAAAGTTGCTTTAAGAAGCAAAAAGAAAGCCGTCCTAAACAAAGCCCGAGACGATCTTTTTGTTGCTTCTTTAAAAAGTTTTTTAGTATAAAAATTTTACTTTTTTAATTAAAAAATTGCTATAAGAAACAACACAAAGTCATCCTAAACGAAGTCTTAATCTTATGATTATTTAAGCTTCGTTCAACATTAGTTTTTTTTACTATTTTTAAAGTAATATTTTAATACAAAAATTTTCAACCAACATTTTAGTTTAAGAAATTTTTATACTAAAATTTTGCTTTAGAAAGCATTAAAAAAGATATCCCAAATAAAATTTTAATCTAATTGGTTTTAATTAACTTTAGAAAAAGAAAACATTCCCTTCTATTAAATGGAATCCACTCAAATGGAAATCTTTAGTGAAGTCTAGTAGAAACACACATTCATTATTTTAAGTTGTGATGTATCATCAAGAAATTATCTTTGATCAGACATGAATCTTGAGGCAAAATCAAGTTGAAAACTTCCAAAATTAAATTTGGGATCATTCAAACTCAGATTTCAGCAAACTTATAGTCAAACTGAACGTCTCAAAAATGCGAACCCAAACGACAACAAATTCGACTTAATCAAAGCCCAAATGGGTCCAAATCAAGGACCCGAAGCACTGTTGGAAGGTTAAAAAAAATTGGTTTTACCAAACGATTTCCAAACATGAGATTCTTATAGTAAAATTGAATGGCTCGACGAGACGAATCCATCGAGCTCAAGATCGCTAAATTCTAATATCATTAAGATATTTAAATTCCCAATAAATGGTTGACGATGAAGGGATTCAACATCGGTCGTCCATCCAAATCACTCCTAATTTACCTTTGATCTTCTCCTAATTATGTGTCATGCTACTCCCAGAAATTTATAAATAGACCCCTCACTTCTCCCTAAAGGGGGCCTCAAGCAAAAGAGCAATATAGATTATAGATCTCTCTTACGTCCTCGCTCCTCCACGACCATCACCCGGACTTCTACAGGACCACCATCTAACGCCAGAACCCTTCTAGAACACCACCTGACACCAAAATTCCGTCGGACCACCACCCGATGTAGGAGATTCACTAGACCACTGTCCAGCGCCGGAATTCTGCTGGACCACCGCCCTACGTCGGACTTTCGCCGGACTGCCTCTCGACTCTAGAGTTCTGCCAAACTACTACCTAACATCGGAGTTCTGCCTGAAGACCACCTTATGTTGTACGTCCGTCGGACCACCGCATGAAGTCGGAGTTCATCCAGAACACCACCTGACGTAAAATTTTTGCCTAACCACGCCTAATTCCAAAGTTCCACTGGACTATCTCTTAACGCTGCGGTTTTGCCAAACCACCACCAGACCACCGATTGAGGCACAAACTTTCACCGGACCATCGATAGAATTTAGTGTTTGGTCAGACCCCTAAATAATGCTTGCACTTTCACAGGACGAATGCCTTATGGCCATGGTTTTCCTAACTCTTATCTCCTTCATAATACAGTCTTTTTGACCTCCATTTCCATACAACAATCTTTCTGACCCCTGTCTCTTGCCAACTACAATAATTCCTATCTATGTCTCCTGCTATGATCCTTCTGACTTCCATCGATATATAACATTTTTTTTACCCTTATCTCTTGCTGACTATGGTCTTTCGACCTCATTGGCCTACTATGATCCTTCCGACCTCCATAGCCATACAACTATCTTTTTGACCCATATCTCCTACCAACTATGGTCCTTCGACCTCCTTCTCCTGCTATGGTCTTTTCGAACTCAATCGCTAGAAAATAATCTTTTTGACCCCTATCTCCTCGCGACTATGATCCTTTCGACCTCCATCACCTACTCCGATCCTTCCAACCTCCATCGCTAGACAACAATCTTTTTGACTTCTATCTCTTGTCAACTATGATCTTTTTGACCTTTGTCACCTACTATGGTCCTTTTGACCTTTGTCACCTACTACGGTCCTTCTGATATCCATCACTAGACAAAGATCTTCATGATCACTGTCTCCCACCGACTACAATCCGTCCGCTCTCCCTCGCTAGATAATAGTTTTTTTTACCACTATCTCCCACCAACTATGGTCCTTTCAACCTACCTCACCAAATAATTATCTTTCTAACCACTATCTCCCACCGACTACTTCCTTTTGACATCCCCCACTAGATAATGATCATTCTGACCATCATCACCAGACTATTATCTTTCTAATCTTCGTCGCCTGCCAACTTTGGTTCTGCCGACTAAATAAACATTTCAATACTAATTCTTCTAATTCTCACTATATAATATAATGTACATTTGCTACATCAACCCAAGTCCTTCCCCCTAAGGAAGGGCCCTATTTGTAATCGACTATAAATAATAGTGAATTCATTCAAATTGGGTCAAGCCCTGTGGTTTTTCTCCCTTCTCAGAGGTTTCTACATAAAATTTTTGGTGTCTATTATGAACACTACACTCACTCTTTTATCTACTTGTGTGTTGGATGTTCCTATAAAGCTAAGACATTAAATTTCATATTTTTGTATCGCCATAAGTATTTCAGGACGCAATAGTTTGGCACCGTCCGTGAGAACATCATTCCCGAATAGGGGAGAAACTATTACTCCAATCTTAAAAGATCATTTATGCCAACATCCTGACATCAGCTATTATTCCATTAATTTTATAAGAATCATATGTGGACTGGTGGAAAACCTTAACGTGGCCATGGCCAAGAAGATTCTATCAACCCTTTAACCTCCAAGATGATATCTTGGGAAACTATTTTTTTACAAAGCTTACATAAAATGCAAGGATGCTTCTAATAAATTATAAGCTTTATATAATTCATAAATAAACTTATACTACTTGGGTAAGGTCTTAATCTCATCCAAAAAAGGCAGTAACAATCTAAAGATAGATCATTCATCACCTTTGATTTAGGATACACATGGCTTTCATCCTCTCTCAGTCAAGGTATAGTCAATCCCAAGGGGATTTGATTTGACTTATTTCGTACATCCTTGGTGGATTCTCTTTACCTCTTCCACATTGATTAATGTCATTGAGATACGCTCTGATAAACAATCTTGGATAAGTCATACATCCTTCATGGATTCTCTTGACCTCTTCCACACATATTAACATCATCGAGCAATACTCTGATAAATTACCTCGGATACGCCATATATCCTTAGTGGATTCTCTTTATCTCTTCCACACAGGTTAATGTCATTGAGTAATGCTCTAACAAATAACCTTGAATATGTCATATATCTTTAGTGGATTCTCTCGACATCTTCCATATAGGTTAACACCATCGAAAACGACTCTAATAAAAAACCTTGGATAGGTCATACATTATTGGTGGATTATCTCGACCTCTTTCATATAGATTAACGTCATCGAGCAGTGCTCTGGTATACAACTTTGGATAGGTCATATATCTTTGGTGGATTCTCTCATCCTCTTCTACACATGTTATCTTCAGAAAGTAATGCTTTAATAAATAACCTCTAATAAGACATACATCATTGGTGGATTCTCTTAACCTCTTCTATGTAGGTTAAGATCATCAAGTAGTGCTCTGATGTGCAACCTTAGATAGGTCACATATCCTTGACGGATTCTCTCAGCCTTTTCTATATAAGTTAATGTCATCAAGTATTGCTCTAACATATAACCTCATATAAGTCACATATCCTTGGTGGATTCTCTCAACCTCTTCCATATAGGTTAATATAATCAAGAATCACTCTAATATACACCCTCAAATACGTCATACATTATTGGTGGATTTTTTTAATCTCTTATACACATGTTAATATCATTGAGCCGTGCTCTGACATATAATCTCGGATAGGTCACATATTCTTGATATATTCTCTCAACCCCTTTAATATAGGTTAACATCATTGAGAAATGCTCTAACATATAACTTCAAATAGATCATACATCATTGGTGGATTCTTTCGACCTCATTTATATAGGTTAACATTATCGAGAGACACTCTGACATACTGCTTAAGATAGGTCATACACCCTTGGTGGATTCTCTAGACCTCATCCATTTAGGTTAACATTATCGAGCAGTACTTTGACATACAATCTTGGATAGGTCAAACATCCTTGGTAGATTCTCTAAACCCCTACCATATAGTTTAACGTCATCGAGCAATGCTCTGACATACAACCTCGGATAGGTCATATATTTTTGGCAGATTATATTGACATCTACTCTACCATACGATGAAGCATCTTCTGTAACTTCTCCTTCAAAGAAAGATTATAACCTGATCATCATTAGGCCTCCACTCAGTTAAAACTATTAGCGTGTTACCAGACTAGTGACAAACCATCATCGACATCTCCCTCGATTACTATTAGTAGCACACCTTCCAATTAACTCCTTTAGCTCTCCATCTATCACTAGAATTTTGTATGTTATTAGAATTTCAATGAACTTCTACTTATCATCAAATTATTATTCATCATCAAACTTTTATTGCATTTTTACCTGATGTTGAATTTTAGCTTGTCATCAGACTTCTACACGTCACTAGAATTTTGTAAGACTTCTGCCCGACATTAAACTTATGTCCATTGCCAGACTTCCACCCATCCATGGACATCTGCCTGTCTCCAGACTTTCATCAGGCTTCTATCCAATGTTGAATTTCCACCCCTCATCAAACTTCTACCCATCACAAAAACTTCATCAGACTTCTACCCTACGCCGAACTTCTATTCATCTCCAGACTTTTGTCTATTACTAGTCGTCCTCCTGACAACAGGATCCTTAAAGAATGAGGAAACTCCCACTCAGTGAGAGGCTCTCAATCTAGATAGGGGATACCTGAATAGGATTAGGGGAGTGTCTCAGCTTGAGGGATAGAAAAATAAGGAAGAGGAAACTCCTACTCAATAAGGATCTCTAGATCTGGACAAGGGATACCACCTGAATAGGACTAGGGGAGTGCCTTAGCTTGAGGAAGATAAAAAGAAGGAGGATGAAACTATTACTTAGTGAGTGGCCCTAGATTTAGAATGGGGACAACATCTGATTAGGACTAGGGGAATGTCTCAGTTTGAGGAAGAGGAGAGGAGAGGAGTGAAAGAGTTAGCTGAACTATCAGCTAACCGCAGCCAACTTGCTATGATTGGTATACGACCTGTAAGCCATGCGGACATGCAATGTTGGCCGCGACCCGGGTAGTGGGTAGAGCAGGCAAGTGGCTAATGGTGATGGACAGTTCGTGATAGGGTTGGGCTTCATATGATGATGCGAGCAGGTGGCTAGTCCATCTCGAGTCATTTTTGAACCCAATTTTTAGCCCAGAAAGGACAAAACAGATGTTTATGGGGTCCCCAAGACCATTTTTTAATGTCTCGAACTCAATTTTGGTACTCTTAAAACTACTCGGGACCTCTACTCCCAATATGGGATTATTTTCAAGTTTTGAATCATGTAAAAAATTTCCTAGGAGTAATATTATTTATTTTTGGACTTCTGAAGCTTCAACATTTAAAAATAAGGGCTAACTGATGTATAGTCCAATTATTATCTTGATCGGGCATGAATCTTGAGGCAAAATAAAGTTGGATACTTTGGAAATTAAAATTGGGACCATATAGACTCCGGTTTCAGAAAATTTATAGTCAAACTGAACGTCTCAAAAATACGAACAACAACACTAAATTTGACTCAATTCGAGACTAAATGATTCCAAATCAAAGACTTGAAGCACTATTGGAAGGTTCAAACCAAAAATTGGATTACCAAATAGTTTCTAAATGTGACATTCTTATAGTCAAATCAAGCGGCTCGTTGAGACAAATCCAACGAGCTCAAGATCGCTAAATTCTAATATTATTAAGATATTTAAATGGCCAATTAATGGTTCATAATCATGAGATTCAACATCCTCCGTCCATCCAAACAACTCCTAATTTACACTTAATCTTCCTTCTATTTATGGGCCAAGTCACTCCCATAAATCTATAAATAGACCCCTTACTTCTCCTAAAGGGGGACCTCAATTAAGAGAGAAAAAGAGAGATCAAATATCACTATTACCTCCTTGCTCCTCCTTTACCACTGACCGGAGTTCCGTAGGACCACCACTTAATGCTGGAGATTTGCCAGACCACCACCTGACTCCAAACGTTTACCGAACCACCACCTAACACTGGAAATTTGTCAGACCACCGATCGATGCTGGAGTTCTGCCAGACCACCACCCGACGTCGGGCTTCTGCCATACAAACGCCCGACGCCAGAGTTTTGCTAGACCACCATATGATTTCGAAGTTCTATGGGACCACCACCTAATGCTAAACTTTTCTCAGACCAATGCTTGATGCCGAAGTTCTTTTAGACCACCACCTAATAATACAGGAGTTCCATCAGACCACAGCCTGACGCCAGAGTTCTACCGAACCACCGCTTAACATCAGAGTTTTACCAGACCACCTCCTGACGCCAATGTTCCTCTGGATCATTGCTTGACGTAGGAGTTTTTCCAAACCACCGCTGGACCATTGATTGAGGCCCAAACTTTCACCAGACCATCGATTGAAGTCAGAGTTCTTCTAGACCACTGAATAATGCCAAGACTTCCACCAAACCACTACCTTACAACTATGGTCTTTCTGACCTCTGTCTCCTGCCAACTATAGTCCTCTTAACCTCCATTTCTAGAAAATAGTCTTTCTGATCCATATCTCATACAAACTATAATCTTTCCTACCTTGGTCATCTACTATGGTCCTTCTGACTTACATTTCCAAATTATAGTCTTTCTGACTCCTATATCCTGCTAACTTTGGTCCTTCGACCTCCTTCACCTATTATGATCCTCTGACCTCTATCGCTAGACAACGATCTTTCTAACCCCTATCTCCTATAAACTATGGTCCTTTCGACCTCCATCACCTTCTCGGATCCTTTCAGCCTCGATTGCTAGATAACAGGCTTTCTGAACCCTATCTCCTACCGACTACGATCCTTCCAAACTCTGTCACCTACTACAGTCCTTCCGACCTCCATCACCAGATAACAATCTTTTTTACCACTATCTCCCACTGACTATGGCCCTTCTGACCTCCCTCGCTAGACAATGATGTTTCTAACCACTATCTCCCTTCGACTACGGTCCTTCCGACCTCCCTCGCCAGACAACAATTTTTTTTACCACTATCTCCTACCAACTACCTTCCTTTCGACCTCCCTTGTCAGGCAATGGTCCTTCTGAAAATCATCACTAAATTAAGGTATTTTCATCCTCGGTCGCCCACCGACTATGGTTCTGTCAACTAAAGAAACATTTCAATTCTAATTCTTTCAATTCCCACTATATAATATGATTTACATTTGCTGCATCAACCCAAGGCCTTCACCCAAAGGAAGAGCCTATTTGTGATCGATTATTAAAAGTAGTGGATTCATTCAAACTAGGCCAGGCCCAATGATTTTTCCCCCTTCTTAGGGGTTTCCACATAAACACTTTGGTGTCTCTTACGAACGCGGCACCTTCTCTTTTATCTGATTGTGTGTTGGATGTTCGTACAAAGCTAAGACGTTAAAAATTATATTTCTCTATCGTCATGAATATTCCAGGATGCAACAAGTTTTAAATTCATTAAAAGTTTTTATAAACCTTCATATAAGATTTAAACCAATAATAACAATCAAGTGATAAAACATACATGATATCATATTCATTTATATAAAAAAATATGAGATCTTTCATCATTACTTTTGGGTGAAATATTGTTCATTTTTTTCATAAAATTATTAGGATTAATTAGGTTGATTGTATCATAAAATAGTATTATAAGATCAAATATATCATCTTCTCAATCCATTTATGCTTCAATTTCATAGGCACGTCATTTTTACGGACATACTATATATAAAGTTTAAAAAATACAAAGAAGTAAAAAAAAAAATAGAGGAATAAAAAAATTATAGGATACATTTGTGAATGTTTCTTATTTCTCTTTTCTAAGCTACATATTATTGACCTCATTTTTTTCTTTCTTTTCCCTCGTCCCTACCCGATAGACTTGATTGCACCGTGCCAAGCATAATTTAATTTAAATAGATGTTAATTTGGGGGCCCGATGGAACCCAAATCGACTCCAAATTAAGTCAAATTAAACCAAATAAGTCCAATTGGGCTTGATCCGTGCATTGGAGCCTCATCATGCTCAATTCTAGTAGTGTTGGCATTAATTCTTATTTAATTAAATTTGATCATACCCCAATTAAGCCCGAGTCTATTTGAGTTGAGCCAAATCAAACTTGATTTCATCCCAATAGGTCTAATTTAACTCCAATTGAACCATAATCAACTTTCTAATGAATTTGAATTTGCTCCAAATTAATTAAGAAATATAATCTAACGGTCTCAATTCCATCAAAGACTCAATCCTGCCATAGCCAGGCTTCCCAGTCATGTGAGCCCTCGAGTGGGAGGTCGATTCAAAAGACTTTAGGTAGAAGCAGAGTGTAGCAGCTCTTTTTTGGTGTATAGAAGGGGCAAAAGATCAGATAAACATTCAAAAAGGTAGAGGCCTGCTCGAATAAAAGGGATGGATAACCCCTGGTCTTGGGGTTTGGCATTCACACCCCAGAATTGACTTGGATTCTTCCCTTTCTGACGCCCTCTCTCTCTCTCTCTCTCTCTCTCTCTCTCTCTCTCTCTCTCTCTCTCTCTCTCTCTCTCTCTCTCTCTCTCTCTCTCTCTCTCTCTCTGTTATCTCCATTTGCATGACCAAACCACTCCCTCTAGCGTGAGGTGACCCCAACCAAAATCGCCTTCTCTCGGTCTCTCTCTCTCTCTCTCTCTCTCTCTCTCTCTCTCTCTCTCTCTCTCTCTCTCTCTCTCTCTCTCTCTCTCTCTCTCTCTCTCTCTCTCTCTCTCTCTCTCTCTCTCTCTCTCTCTTCATAAAAGCCAGGTGATGGGCCCCCTCCTCTCAGACCTCACCCTCTCGCATGAGCATAACCCGACAGACCCCTCTTCCCCTTTGACTCCCGCTCCCTCTATGTTATTCGTACAAGACATGAGATGGAACCACCTTTACCCCTTCGTCTCTTGTCCAAAGACTCTAGGAAAGCACCCGATTTCCCTTTAACCTGCCCTAGCCGAGCCCTGGTTCTGATTGCTATCTTCGGTCTATTGGTTCCTCCCCCTCTCCCCCCCCTACAAAAAGGTACATCCTCGTCTTCCTCTCCATGTTCTTCTTCTTCTCATTTTCTTCCTTCCAATTCTTCTTCTTCCCCTTCTTGTTCTTTTTCTTCTTTATCTTCCATATCATCTCCTTTTTAATCTCCTCTATTGAATGCAATAATTTGACCTCTACCCTCTTCTTCTTCTTCCTTAAAAAAAGTTTTTCTTCTTTTCTAATAGATATTTCTATTTTCTCGACATGATTATTGAAATAGTTTAAGATCTGGGTGACTCATTTAAGTTTGCATGAGTAAATAAAGTGAATACATTGTTGTTTTTGTCATTTCCTATGAGATTTTTTCTTATATTTTCTATTTGAGAGATTTATATTATGTAATATATTTGAATCCAATGTTATCCTTTATATATATCTATATGGACATTGGAGATTGATGAGTTTGTGTACTTATATGTTTGGAGAAAATGTACTTGGTAAGTAGAGAAATATTTTGCACTCAAATTTTTTTTTTCATCGTTGTTTGCATTATTTTGTAGATTTTCTTTACAATAAGCTACCCAATTGTACTTGATTTGGTGCCCAAATTCCTTGAATATTAGTAAGTTGAGGGAAGAATTAAGGTTAACATTTGTTTAATTCACCAATCAACTATTATTTACAATTTTTTTTTAGATGATCTTATTTTTAGTTAATGCTTATGACTAGGTGGAAGTGATGATTTCTCTAAACATTCTTCTGTATCAATTGGTTAGGTATATGTATCTCTTTCTTCCTTCTCCGATATAGTTTTGATGGTAAAGATAACAATGATTGATGTGCTTATATCTTTAGGTTTTCTTAAAAAAATGTTGGATGACAAGTTTATAGAGCTTGTTATCATTGTTTGGGAACAAGTGAAAGTCAAATCCTTTAATATATGAAATGAATCGTGGCATTTGGATTTTGAGATAGAATAATGTTAGTTTACTTTTGCTACAATATTTCAATCAAGAATTATTCATTTTCAGTTTCTTTCTTTGGTCATCTTTGCATCAAGTTGGCATATATATATATATATATATATATATATATATATATATATATATATATATATATGAAGAGAAGGTTGACCTTGCCCTTCTTTCTTTAAATTTTAAGTGATAATTTGGTACATTGACTTCAAATCTTTTGAAAAGAAGAATGTTCTTAGCGAGGTGCTTCTTATAGTTTAAAGATTGTTTGAGCCTTTGTCCCATATATATGGTTTTCTCTATTTAAAAGAGCTTTTTGTGAAGGATTTTGTTGATTGCATTGCTTTGCCTTGATGGGTTTCTTTTGGAATGAACTTCTTATTTGAAGGGTGCTCCTAGCTTGGAGGTTTTGTTGAAAAGATTAAGCTCACGCTTATATTGCAATATCATGTATTTAATGTATAAATGCATAATTTCACTTGGTGATTGGAGAAATTCATACATTCTTTTGTGTTTTAAAGTTGGATACAAATGCGATTTTCTTTTGGATATCTTGGTGGTATATATCATGAAGGTGAACATTTTGTTGGAAGTAATCATGTGTCTTATACTTCAAGCATTTCTCCATTGAATCAATTCAATGTTATATCATAATATTGGGTTATTTTCTTAAACTTGATAATGAATTTCATGCATTTATGTGGTTGTCATATTTTCTTGAAATAGAGGAAGAACAAGTTGGAATCAAGTATTCTTTCTTATGGTTACATTTTAGTTGAGTTTCAACATTAAATGATTTGGTAGCTTTTTGTTGGGTTTTAAAAAGTATAGCAATGATTCTCACCCTCATAGGTGCATGGTTTTATTATGATTATTTTGGTGAAAATATTTTGAAGCTTTAATATGGTTATGAATGCTTTTAGTGAGAAGTATGATATGGTAGAATGCCTTTCTTTACATGAGTAAAAGAGGTAGTTGTTTATAGGGTCTTATGGATGTTAGGAGGAGAAATGCATAGAGAACCTGAGCTGTTGGGTGGTTTCTAGAAAGTGTAAACAAATAATGATTCTCCTTCTCTCCTTCTTTCTATATTCTTCTCCCTTCATTCTCTATCACTTCTTTCCTACTTGTGCTTTGAGATGAAATATGATGAAGTTCTTATGAAATTGAAAGATTCAAAAGGCAAATGACTTAACTGGTATGCAATCCCAAATGAAGGTACATTGTTATTTAAATTATATTTTTTATTTGCATACTAAATATTAACATGCTCTAATACATTCTTCCCTTTCTTTTTCTGTGATTTTTGTGAGAAACCATCATATAGCAGAAGGAAAGGAGCTAGTGGAGCTATTATGATGAAGGATCCTATATATACGAATATCAGTAACCCCCATTCATTCTAGTGGGGGTGCTATGGACGGAACCACCGGGTCCTATCCCCTGATGTAGTAAGTTTTCTCAAAACTTAGAAAGCCCTTAGGAAGCCTTTTTGTGTGTGCGCTTCCCTACCCTTAGGTCCTTATAAAACTTAATTTCTTGATTTCAGCCCAATAGGCCTAATTTAATTCCAATTGAACCTTAATCAAATTTCTAATGAATTTAAATTTGCTCCCAAATTAAGAAATACAATCTAATGGTCTCAATTCCATCAAAGACTCAATCTTGTCGTCGCCAGACTTCCCAGCCATGTGAGTCCTCCAGTGGGAAGTCGATTCAAATGATTTTAGGTAGAAGCAAAGTACGGCAGCTCTTTTTTGTTTAGAAGGGACATAAGATCAGATAAACATTCAAGAAGGTAGAGGCCTGCTCGAACAAAACAGAAGGATGACCCCTGGTCTTGGGGTCTGGCATTCGCACCCCATCTCTTGACTTGGATTCTTCCCTTTCTGACTCACTCTTTCTCCCTATCTCTCGGTTATCTCCATTTGCATGACCCAACCTCTCCCTCTTATGTGAGCAAACCCCAACCAAAGCCGCTTGCTCTCTCTCTCTCTCTCTCTCTCTCTCTCTCTCTCTCTCTCTCTCTCTCTCTCTCTCTCTCTCTCTCTCTCTCTCTCTCTCTCTCTTCATAAAAGCCAGGCAATGGGCCCTTGGCTTCCTCTCAGACCTAGCCCTCTTGCATGAGTAGAACCCGACGGACCCCTCTTCCCCTCCGACTCGCTCTCCCTCTATGTTATTTGCACAATCCATGAGGTGGAACCACTTTTCTCCATTCGTCTCTTGTTTAAAGACTCTAGGAAAGCACTTGGTTTACCTCTAACCTGCCCTAGCCGAGCCCTGGTTCCGATTGCTAGCTTCGGTCCATTGGCTTCCCCCCTGCCTACAAGAAGGCACATCCTCTTCTTCCTCTCCATGTTCTTCTTCTTCTCATTTTCTTCCTTCCAATTCATCTTCTTCCCCTTCATGTTCTTTTTCTTCTCTATCTTCCATATCATCTCCTTTTTAATATCCTCTATTGACAACAAGAATGTGACCTCTACCCTCTTCTTCCTCTTCCTTAAAAATAAAAAAGTTTTTCTTCTCTTCTAATAGATATTTCTATTTTCTCGACATGATTATTGGAATAGTTTAAGATCTGAGCTACTCATTTAAGTTTGCTTGAGGAAATAAAGTGAATACATTGTTGTTTTTGTCATTTCCTATGATATTTTTTAATATTTTCTATTCGAGAGATTTATATTCTGGAATATATTTGAATGCAATGTTCTCCTTTATATATCTATATATGGAGATTGGAGTTTGATGAGTTTGTGTACTTATATGTTGGAGAAAATGTTCTTGGTATGTAGAGAAATATTTTGCACTCAAATTTTTTTGTCATCGTTTTTTGCATTATTTGGTAGATTTTCTTTACAATAAGCTTCCCAATTGTACTTGATTTGGTTCCCAAATTCCTTGAATATTAGTAAGTTGAGGGAAGAATTAAGTTTAACATTTGTTTAATTCACCAATCAACTATTGTTTACAATTTTTTTAGATGATCTTGATTTTCTTTAATGCTTATGACTAGGTGGAAGAGATGATTTCTCTAAATGTTCTTTTCTATCATTTGATTAGGTATATGTATCTCTTTCTTCCTTCTCCGATGTAGTTTTGATGGTAAAGCTAACAATGATTGAAGTGCTTATATCTTTGGGTTTTCTTAAAAAAATGTTGGATGACAAGTTTATGGAGCTCATTATCTTTGTTTGGAAACCAGTGAGAGTCAAATCCAATATATGAAGTGAATTGTGGCACTTGGATTTTGAGATAGAACAATGTTAGTTTGCTTTTGCTACAATATTTCAATCAAGAATTATAGATTTTCAATTTCTTTCTTTGGTCTTCTTTGCATCAAGTTGGCATATATATATATATATATATATATATATATATATATATATATATATATATATATATATATATATATATATATATATATATATATATATATATATATATATATATATATATATATATATATATATGAAGAGAATATTGACATTGTCCTTCTTTCTTTAAATTTTAAGTGATAATTTGTTTGGCACATTTGACTTCAAATCTTTTGAAAAGAAAAATGTTCTTAGCGAGGTGCTTCTTATAGTTTAAAAATTGTTTGGTTCTTTGTCCCATATATGTGGTTTTCTCTGTTTAGAAGTGCTTTATGTGAAGGATTTTGTTGATTCCATTGCTTTTCCTTGATGGGTTTCTTTTGGAATGAACTTCTTATTTGAAGGGTGTTCTTGGCATGGAGGTTTGTTGGAAAGATCACGCTTATATTGCAAAATCATGTATTTAATGTATAAATGCATAGTTTCACTTGGTGATTGGAGAAATTCATACATTCTTTTGTGTTTTAAATTTGGATACAAATGTGATTTTCTTTTGGATATCTTGGTGGTATATATCATGAAGGTGAACATTTTGTTGGAAGTAATCATGTGCCTTATGCTTCAAGTATTTCTCCATTGAATCAATTCAATGTTATATCATAATATTGGTTATTTTCTTAAACTTGATAAAGAATTTCATGCATTTATGTGGTTGGCATATTTTCTTGAAATAGAGGAAGAACAAGTTGGCATCAAATATTCTTTCTTATGGTTACATTTTAGTTTAGTTTCAACATTAAATGATTTGGTAGCTTGCTGTTGGGTTTTAAAAAGTATAGCAATGATTCTCACCCTCATAGGTACATGGTTTTATTAAGATGATTTTGGTGAAAATATTTTGTAGCTTTAATATGGTTATGAATGCTTTTAGTGAGAAGTATGCTATGGTAGAATGCCTTTCTTTACATGAGTAAAAGAGGTAGTTGTTTAGAGGGTCTTATGGATGTTAGGAGGAGAAATGAGTAGAGAATCTGAGTTGTTGGGTGGTTGCTAGAAAGTATAACCAAATAATGGTTCTCCTTCTCTTCTTCTTTCTCTATTCTTCTCCCTTCAATTTGTTTCACTTCTTTCCTACTTGTTCTTTGAGCTGAAATATGGTAAAGTTCTTATAAAATTGAAATATTCAAAAGGCAAATGACTTAAACTGTATGCAATAAAGTCAACTAACAATGTAGAAACTTATGCATAGTTTTATGGTCAATCAATGATAACAAAAATGCATGTGTTCCCATCAAACATGAAAAGTTACAACAATAATAAGCATTTATCCCACTACATGGGGTCGAATACATGAATCCTTTTTTCTTTATTGTGTTCCATTAAGAGTCAAATTTTTATTTAAATCTAATAAAAATGTTCATTTCTAATACTTTATAACCAAGTCTTTTTTGGTCTAAGTCTACATTTTTTAACATAGGCTTAGATCTAATACATATAATCTCTTAACCTTGTCATCAGAAAACCGATACTTTATCTGAACAAATCATCTAAGACAACTCCCTCTAATTTTATTTGCCACTAGAACTACTCCATCCTTTTAACAAATAAACATGGGAAGTTCTATAATAAAATAATTCAATTTGTCTTCCTAAACTACATTTGGTATCTTTAAATACTCAAAATTGAAGGACATTTTAATTAAGATTTTGCATACTAACATATTAATCACACTTGCACAAATAGTTTGATATCATATTTTATTCAAAACCATTAAAATTGAGCATAAAAAGGTTAAGTAGCATTTGAATTATCCTTGTCTAATGACTATATGAGAATGAAATTTTATAGTCAACAAAATCTTTTGATCTAATGTTGATGAAAAAATAATATGAGCATTTTGTAATATATGACCATTCTAAGGTATATTTTTAGAATACTACTTGAATCATTTGTATGTGTTCTAGTTTTATCCAAAATGGAATATTAATATGTAAATGGACTAAATAGGTAGAAATTATTTTAATAATTCAGGTTTAGAAAGTTTCACCTCAGGTCATTTTTGTATAATCTCCTACTGCTCATACATAGCATCAATCACTTAGTTTATGAATCTCGAGTTATATTTGGTTCTCAAGGAAAACCAAGTAGTTTGATCAAGAAGCATTGACATTTTGGGTTAATAATACCATGGTGTATCAAACATTTAATACTTCACTAATTCACCCAAATGGTAAATTTTCTACCTTGTTTATATTGAAGCTATTTTGAAATAACATTAGTTATAACATTTAAAGAAAATATGATAATGTCTATTGTTTTCCAGAATATAATTTTTGCCAAAAAGAGAAATGGGGTGAAATTTTTGAATCAAAATTGCTCAATTCCAATGTAAGATGTATCTATTATTTAGAAGTAAGCATATATTTTTATAGCATGTAACACATAAAATATAAGAGTAATAAATTTCTTGAGAACCTAAAAAATTTTATTTATATATTAATAAAATTTGCATGTAGAAATATACAAAAAATTTATCTTTTATGAATTAAAAATCTTCAAGTCATCTCTACTCCATATTCTTAGTACTTCTCTACCAGTGTGAGTTCATAGTTAGGTGTGACATGACCAACTACTTAAATTATATATCATTTCTCCACGTTCTTGTAACTTCTTTGTTAGTATGAGTTTTTAGTTAGTAAGCACCATAGCTAACTACTTCTTTAATAATTTAAATTCCTCAAGTAAAATCCAACTTTTGAGTGCTAATTGCTGAGCTACAACATTAATATTTCATATTACTAGACCACTTAGTTAACAATTTGTTTTCTCGATCATTTAAATCATTATACTTGGTGATTTTCCATTTGACTTCAAGCTTAATGATGACTAAATTTTGAGTTCCTCAAGTAGGTTGAGTATTATTTTGAGACATTTTTTATTTGCATTTATTTATTTCACAATATTTGCTTCTTAAAAGTATGAATTGATGACTATTTTTTTACAGTAGTGGTTGTACTTGAAAGACAACAAATATTTTATTTCGTGAGAGAGTGCAAATGACATATGTCTAGTTATCGAGGATGTATTCATCCTCAATGCCTAAGAAATTAAGGGAAGAAATTATTTGCCTTTCACATCCTTTTTCAACAAGTTAAGTATCAACTTGTTAGTAGCCTCTACTTGGTCATTCATCTTTAGATAATGAATTGAAGTGAATTTAAGCCAAAAAATGGCTATCACATAACTCCTTAATTATAAATAGTTGTAAGTAGTAATCATCATTAAAAGGTTGTATTAGTATATGATATTGGTCCATATGATGTTGTGAATAACTTTAGCAGTAAACTTAGTATGTTAATTTACTTCAAAATATTTTATGAAATAGTCTATCATCACAAGGATATACTTCTTTTGTCCCCACATAGGAGGGAAAGAGTCAACTAAGTCCATGCTCCAAAAAATAAAAAGCTATGGACTTGAGCTCTGTTATAACTTATGAGAGGGGTGAAGTTACATAGGTGCAAAATTTTGGCATGGAATACACCTTGAGAATTCTTCTTCATCTTTTCTTATTGAAGGCCAAAATTTAACCTTTTAGAGTGCTTTACACACTACATGGAGTGAACTTTCTTTAGAATATCAGCGACTTATATTATTTTATGCATTTCAAGCATATAGTAGTTATTGATTTCCAAAATAACACACTATCAATAAGAAAATACTAAGTGTCCTTTATTTTAAGTTTTCAAGGATCTTTGATATTATCAAGATAATGCCCAAATGTATATACCATATGAATGGAACCTCCCAACTTAGTCCCAAAGGCTGGCAAACTTTCATTACTTTTTTTTTTTATGGTAAGAAATCTTTAAATAGGTCCTCTATTAGGTTTTTTTTTAATTTTAAAAAGCATGTTGATAAATTTGTTATGGTCTCGGGCGATGTGTTTTATTTTGAAATAGTCAAACTTTCCATTTTTAGTTTGACTTTGAATAAGTATTTCTTAAGAGACCATTCCCTTGCTTCATAGAACCCATTGATTTGATTCATAATAAATTGTGAGTTATGGAATGTTATTAAGTGTGATGCCCCTGAATCTAATTTTAAAAAATTATTTATTTATCTTTTAATAAATAATAATCAGAACTATCTAATATCATCCATTAATAATAAACAATAAAATAAATTCTATAATTCAAAACATCCATGAACATATATGTATTCATTCTAAAAAATTATATACAATAATCAGGATCTATACAATCATCATATATTTATCTTATCCCTAGTACAAAAGAATAACTAAAATAAAAAGAACTTGAACATAAAGGAATCCAAACTAGCCTCGTACTCTTGATTCTCAACCATGACATGAAATTATTTAATCATATATAATGAGCTAAAAATCCTAGCAGGTCACCAAAATCTATAACTGAATTCAAAGCATAGTAAATGAGCAATATGCATATTAAGGATAAAATCATAGTAGTAGCATTCATATAATTATTGAATCAGTGTAGAAATAATAAAATTCACATGCAGTAGAAGTAAAACATATAAATAGTAAAACACTATAATGCAAAAATCAATAAAGTAGTAAACTAATATGAGTGTCAAATCTATAAAGTAATTATCATATTTATAATACTAATCAGTATAGAAATCGTATACAATATCAAATAAAAATATTAATAAAGATTGTCAAAATCATGTCAATACAATTAAATCATATAAGAGTGTACCCATATTATCTAGGTATTTTAGATCACTTGCTTAGTTTTAATAGAGTGAATCAGTAGTATTAAGTAGTATCAGTATCTAAATCAGTAACAATAATAATCCAATGGTATGAGCAATAGAATAATACAATAATAGTTAAATTATGCAATAATAATAAATTCATATAATAATAAGAATAATGCCTCAAGAACATGCATTTCAATAGTTACACTAAACAAGTAAGAAGTCATAGCTATCATAGTATTTTTTAGTATTATATCAGCATAAGTAAACTATTAGCTCAGAAAAGAGAGTTGTCACTCTTTACTCATCCTGATAATAATCATCTCCCTATAATTCTTAATTAGTATATCACGTGAATCAGTAGAAGATAACACTAAATCATAGTGTTTAAAGGAAAGCCCATTGACCCAACATCTTATATAAGTCAATCAATCTCGAACCAACAGGTCAATCAATCATTACTTATCTTTTACACTTATATTATTATCATAATATTATAATAGTAATCTCAATCATATATTCACATTTATTTTTAATGCATTGTAGTAAATAAAGCATAATTGAGCTTAATTCAGAAAATATAAAAATACCTTAATGGTTGATAACAAAAACCAAATTGAGCAAAAATTTATATTTTTAAAATTTAACTAAATTATCATATATTGCATAAAATAATATTTTGAAACTTTAGTTAAACTAAATCACTTTTTTAAGGCGTTAAAATAAAATTTTGAGTAGGTAAAAATTGATGTACTTTTACAATCATCACGTTAAAAATATCAAATAAATATTCATAATCTCAATCTCTATAACATATAAAAAGTTACACCGTGAAAATTTTACCAATATAAAGTTATTCTAATTTTTTGGTAATGAAAACACAAATTTGATAAAAAATTAAAAAAAATATGAAATCTTTAAAATCAAAATTAGGGTAAAGATTCCTTACAGCGAGACATGTAAATTTTTTAACTGGCTTGATTGACAAAAATCAATCTATGATCTCCAAATCTAGCTGTTTGGCTTCTATCTCCTCACTTTCCTCTCTTCAATTCTCTAAAATGTCTCCATTAGCCGATTTAGGAAGAGAAAAATATGGATTTAATAAAGTTATATTAAGTTACTTTAGATATTATATTAAAATACTAATATAACTATTTAATTTAATAAAATTTTTAAAATAAAGTTATATAAATTCTCTTGGGACTTTAAAAATTATAGAAAAATATCCATAAAATAATATATTATATTTAGAAAATTTTGATGAAATCGATTAGTAAAACAGACACTTGATAGTCCCAAAATCCTCATTTGTCCGAGAGACATTAATTTCTTAAGGATTTTCATCATTGCCCTAAAATTATAAATAATTTTTTGTAATAAAAATACCACAATCTTAATGTTGTGACAAATAAGGTTTGCGATTTGGAGTTATATGAACTTCAAAAAAAATTATTTATTTGTGTCAAAATACGGGTTATTACATTAAGTGTTTTACAACTACTCCAACAAAACACTATAAGCTAGTATTAATTTTTAATAATTGAACTCATTATTGTCTATTTGAAAACCAAATTTGAAAGCATATAAAGTGTCTTCCTATTGGACATAGATACATAATAAGTCTTTTTTGTTAGTTGCCTCATCCTCCTGAATATTCTGAAGTTGGTTAAGAAATTAAAAAAGCACTTGCACCTTGATGACAGACCTTGGCATGTATGTTATTTGAAACTAGCTATGCTCCACAACTTATTTGAGTAATTGCTCATAGTGGTCTAGCTATGCTAGGATTGAATTTAAAAGATGGTTTGTTACAACTCAAATTACGTATTATTAAAAATAAGGTTGAAGTTAATGTGTATTGGTAATTAAAGCCCAAATAAGATTGTTCTTAATTGGGTTGCGTATCTTGACCTAACATAAAATTTTGTTCATACAATAGATCAGTCACTTCTTCTTCCCTTTTTCAAGGATCAGGACCAAGCTTTTTTCCTTGTTGCTAACTGTAAGGTACAAGAGCAAGACCTCACCTAGCTGTGGAATTTTAAATAGAAGTGGTAGTGTGGAATAACTTTATTTATTAAAAAAGTGACTTCACATTCTTCTTTCTAAGTAAAGTACTTAGCACTTCTCAAAACTTTGAAGAATAGTGAGAACTTAATTACCCGAGTTTCAGATGAAGTGATTTAGACCAATAATTCATCTCTTCAACCTCTATAACTTCTTAACATTTCAAGGTAACGACATTTCAGGAATTTCTTTGATTTTCTCTGGATTTATTTCAATATATTTTAAAGTATGAAAAACGCCTAATAACCTCCTTGACCAACCTTCAAAGGTGCACTTCAGAGGTTTCAACTTCATATTGTATTGTTTTGGTGTAGAAAGATCATTTTAAATATTCAATATCTTACTATAGAATTTTTCTTTTTATGAGGAGGTCATTAATACAGACCAAAACATTATACACCTTTTAATCTCAATAAATGTATGTCTTCATCCTTTGTGTATGACACCAATATTTGTCAAACCAAATGGCATACATGATAATAATATAACTTACCATATGCGAAGAATGACATATTTTCATAGTTTTCCATGTGCGTTTCAATATGATAATATTTAAATAAGATGTCTAAAAAACTCATCATGGTGTTAGTTGCCTATAGAATTAACTAGAGCAATAATCCATGGCACTAGATAGCTATCATTAAGATTGGCCAACTTCAAATTTGCAAAGTCAACACACATCTTCCATTAGCCAATTGACTTTTATACAATTACTACATTTGAGATCTACTGTAGGTATCACACCTATTGAATAAATTCAACATTCATCAACTTTTGAACATCTTTATGAATTAGTTTTACCAAGATAGTCACACTGGCCAAATCTTTTACTTTATTTTCCCCTTACATTATTATCGATATTCATTCTATGGCAAAAGACATTGATGTCCAAGCCTAACATTTCTTTGGCTGACCAGTCAAATACATTCGCATTTTCCTTGAGATATGTGACCAACTTGGTATTTTGCTCTTCATAAAAGGTACCATTGATTCTGAAAGTGTAATTTTTATTTTTCTAAGAGATTGACACTTCTTTAATAATTTTACCAGCCTTTAATGCATGCCCTCTTTAAATTAGAGAATATATTCTTAAAAATTGTCACAACTTTGAGATAGTAAACCCTTTATTGAAGTAAGTCACCCTTGACTATCACTACCTTTCTATGCTCCCTAGAAACCAAATAAATGACTAAACATTAATATTAGGTGAGAAACACCAAGGTTCATCTTTTCACAAATACTTGTAAATATAATATTCATCAAGATTCTTATGTCTATAAGAATGGCATCAATCTACTAATTAGCTATGAGTTTTGTAATGACCACTAAATCATTGTATGCATTACCATTTATTAGTTAATTAGATTTAATGAAAATGATTGAGGGTGCCTTGATAAAAGGTACCTTTGAAGTGCTCACTGAGTTTTCCTCTCCCAATGCAAGACATTTAAGGCTTACTTGGTGAGAAGCCTCCTTGCCAGCTTCTCTAGGGATGGTAGGAACCACCCTAGAAGTCTGAATTACTAGTGTCAAACTAGTTTATTACATGTCTCATTGCCTTTCTTAATTTATGTCATATATCAACAAGAGAAAAATATTGAAGTTTACCTACTTTGATGAGTTACTCAACCAAACTTTGTGGGTGATAATAATCCTAAATGTCATTGTCATGGTCGTGATGGTAAGCATTATACTTTGATTAATCATATAGGTAACCATGGGCACTAGCCTTTTAAGGAGTTCCTTATTTTGAATAGCCTTAAGCAACTCATTCATGGAGATTCATAGTGATGTCATAGTCAGTAATTGTAATTAAGAAGTGGCATCAGCCTCTCACCACAATAATCATCATCCTTTTTTTTGTACTTTCCCATCATAATGATAATTTCTTGGATGTTGGACAAATCTCCTCTGATTTTGATAATTTTTCCTCTGAACTCTATAACTCCTATGGTGATTTGTATAGTTATTTCAAAAATTTCAAAATCTCCCTTCGATATATTAACTTTCCTTTATACTCGCTAGAGTAGAGGCATAAATCTCTATATTGTATTTTTCAACATTTATATGATTATTAACAAGTTCAAACAAGTTGGCCAAAATACTCGAGTGTTGTAGGCTAAGTGCATATCAAAATGACCTCTCTCGAAGACCTAAGGTTACATCCACTCGCACGATAGCTTGATCTAAATCCTTCACATCAAGCATCTCTTTCTAAATCTTAGTGATTAAATTCCTCAATGATTCACTTAGTTCTCTCCTCATTCAGAATAAGGCTTGAGAGTTCTTCTTTAGTATTTGAGAATTAATGAATTGCATCATGAATATTAAACTCTATGATAGAAGTAATGACACCAAGAGGTAGGTTTGAAAATGACCTTAAAGGAGTTTCTAATTGAAGGTAGTAAAAAATAGCCTATACATCAATGCATCAATCATATCTTGGGGGAAACTGACTCAAAGTAGCAATATGGTCGATGGGATCTTTTCCTTCTTCGTATAAATCTATATGATGAATTTGGACTTTTGTTGGAGGCTTGGGGCTTGAATGATCTCCCTAGAGAAGGCATTGACAAGTTGCAATCTCCTCTTCTCAATTATCTTTTCTTCATAAAATAGTCAAAGTCAATCCCATACTTTTTAGATAGTGAATTTCATCAATAATTAGAGTAGAGGTCAAGGCTCTAGCTCTAGAAAGTTTTCCACTCCTTACAACAAAATCAATCGACCCAAAGTAATTCCATACATAAATTGATTTGTATAATCCTCTTAAGTATTTCTTGAATCATTTGAGTAATCCTTTCCTTGAATTTATTGAGTTAATGAATAATCAAATGCTCTTGATTTTTCATCACCTTCTCTTTGGTATTGTTATGCTTCATGTGGTACTCTTCTTCTAGTTATTGGCATGCATTTTACTCACCACACCATTTAGTGTTGAATAAATAACAAATTATAATCATATCAAAATATAATGACAAAATTGAGTGAAAAAGAGAATAAGGGAAGAGAAAAGAAGAATTCTTGAGCGATAAACTTAGAGATTTAAGTAAAATAGGCTGAAATGCAGAGAATCGAGTCTTAGAGAAAGATTGAGTAAAATTTCATAATTTGATCTCATCCCTTGACCTCTTATTTATAGATTTGGGTCGGAGCTTGAGTGTTACTGAATTGGTTAATTATATGCAAAACTACACATGAAATAAGAAAAAAATATAATAATTTTAACTTGCTCAGAAGGTCTAACTTGATGAAGTCATTTACCAAAATTTAAAGAAGTCTTTAACTTGATAATTAAATATCTAAACAGCTAACCAATAGTTTAAATTGAGAAGTTGTCCGTTATTGTGTAGTCGTGGGTGCCAACTTTATAGATTATAGTCGCTAGGTCTAACTATTAGCCTTTATTCACCCACTAACGTAAGTTTCTTGATATAGTCACCTACTTAAGACGAGTTCTCTATTAAGCGCAATGAGTACAAAATTGAGTAGATCGAGTTAATCTGACTTAAACCAGCTTAATTTATCTCGAACTAGATTGCCTTAGCTTGAACCAGATTTTTTAAATACTTGGATGTACATGATGGTGAATATCACAACATGGATGCAATGATTTTAATATAGCAAAAACATCAACGTATCTCTAATTTTATAACTAAATAAAAATTTGAGGCTACCTTAATAATAATTTGAACATTTAAATGCCCCTCAAGTTGATCATGATTTTTTAAATGTGGCATGACACAATATAAAAAGATGACTATCATTTAGTGGGCATTCAACATCAGCTAACATTTACAAACATTTTAATTAGCTCCTAAAAGTTTTTTTTTTTTTTTTTTGCACTAATATTAAGAAAAACATTGAAAAAAATTTATGACTTCCTTTTTAATACAATTTTATTTATCATAAAACAATTCAAACTCGTCTAAAAGTTTTTTTCCGAAAAAAAAAAATCCAAAAGAAAAACAAATCGATGCTTTTCTACATGGACAATGCTCATGACAAGAGGCTGAGAAGGTCAACATTAGCCAACATTTATAGGCTTTGTTTAGGATGCCTTTTTTACTACTTAGAAAAATAAACTATCTCAAATGAAGTCATAATCATTTAAAAAAAAGAAAATGACATCCTCACCCTCCAAGTGCCAATTTGACAACAATGATAAAGATCTTTTTTTCTTTTTGATAAATTTATACTCAATACTCGAATGTCATTCATATGATAATATATTATTAGAGAAAAATCATAAATACTAAGAATATAAGTAATAATATGGGTGTAAAAATGGATCAACATGTTGGGTTCGAGTCCAACCCGAAATGGACCCGATTAGAATTCAATAAATATTGATATGACCTATTTAGTAAATAGGTCAAAGTGGTGGGACTCGAACCCGATACACTATCAACCAGAACGTAACCTGATAACTTCTTTTAATTAAAAAATATTTTTACTAATATTTTAACCATAGATTTTACGTTAATTGATTAAAAATAAGAAGATTATGCTAACAAATAAAAGAATATAATAGAAAAATTATTAAACGGGTCATTTTCAGGTCAAAAAATTGGATTGGCAAGTCAACTTGAAGTCCACCCGTTTAATAAAAAATTTGAAATACAGGTTCCGAATTTGACTCATTTATTAAATGGGTCGAGTGAAACAAAAATCTTTTGGACCGTGTTGATGGGTCCGTTCATTTATTGACTCCCATAGACAATAAAATAAAAAATAAGAAGAATAAAATTGTTTAAAAAAAAAAACTAAAAAAAGTTGACAATTAAAAGAACCAAAACAAAATAAATGAGCTCTTGATTGAAAACTTTCCTCACAAATTGGTGGTGATTGGATACCAACAAAACAATCAATCCCCAAATATGACAAAATAAAATAAAATAAAAAATATTCGGCCCATAACCCAATGGACAGTGAAATGCAAATGACAAAGTCTATTTTAGGGTAGATCTTTTAGCTCATGAGATAAAAAATAATTCATGTCGCAACACTCAGAGAGGCCAAGAATTCCCCTTTTGCCATCAAAGCTCAGCCAACTTTGTTTTTTTTTTCTCATTAAAGAAGAAAGAAAAGACAGAGGTGGGATCTGTTTTGGCCACCCATACATTAATGGCTGCCACGAAGGCTCATATATTGAGCTATATTAATTGTTTATAAAGTAAGAGACATGAAGGGTCATAAACTCCATCCTACTCTAATGGGAGATAGGACACTTGTCATTCTATCAGACAACAAGAAAGCATCAAAGGACAAATCATACAATAACAATTTATATTATATTTCTAATAAAAATCTTTACCAAATTTTTATTTTTATTTTTTAATATAGTTTTTAATTTTAGTATACAAAGTTTCTAAGGAAAAAAATTTATCCTAAAAAATTAATTTAAAAAATAATATAAAAATTGTCTCAAATAATGCCTAAGTTTCTTATATAAAAATGAATTCTTCTCTCATTTTTTAAGAAAGCTTTTTATAAAGCGATTTTGTGTAAAAGAGAAACAGCTTTTCAATAAGAAATAAAGTATAATTTAATTTATAAGAAAACATACAAAGTTTTCTTTCAAAAAATATTTATTAAGTCATATTTTTTCACAAAAAAAATATATAAGTGAGAATGTATTTATTGAATACATATTGAATGATGATGAGACAATAGTGAAAAATGAGGGGACCACCTTGCTGCCCCATAAAGCATGTGATGCCATATTGTCCTTCACATGTTGGTCACCCTACAGCCTCTGCAACATTTATGATGTCAAGTGCATGCATGATAAGCGATATAATGGCATGCATGTTCATCATAACCGAACATGCATGTGAGAAAGAAAAATGAGGAGTATTGTCACGCATTGTTTATGATGTATTATTATGTTGTCATTTAAGTAACCAAGAAGTGATACCACTAAGTCTTTTCATGTGATCTGTTTGAGAGAGGTGGCCATTTAAGGGGGTAAATATCATATCATATTGAAATTTATCTCCTTAAAGGGGTGTGTGTGCGTGTGAGTGAGTGAGAGAGAGAGAGAGAGAGATGGCCATTAGAACAATCACAATATTTTCAGGAGAAAGAATATTTGTTCATCATGAATTTTACCATTTTATAGAGAGATGAAGAAGGAGAGTGAAATCAATTATATATGTACAATACATTATTTATCTATTTTCTTAGCTAGGAAGAGTTCACGCTCTAATTGTTGCTTATTCAATGTAGTTAAATGAATGAACTATTGAGTGGGACATTTAAAATATAATGGGTTGAACCTAATAACTCTTTGTATGCCTTATCTTTCATGACTACAAAAATATAGACTAACATCATATTTAGCAAGACTTTAGAATCCTCTTAATTCAATCCCCTAGACTTGGGTTTGATAGAGTTCAAGCTTATCATGATTTAATAAATATGAACACATTTCATGATAAAGTACTAATGAATGAAATCATAAGTGCCCTTAGGAGAAACTTATAAGACTTGGGTTAAATGTAGATCATACTAGTAAAGCTAATCGACATATGTCAATATTAGAGGACCTAGTCACTTAGACCCACTGAAGAACCTAACTTATAGATCATGTAAACCCATTTTGTTGGTTTCCCCTAATTGAGCTACATGACTTATTTGATTAACCTATCCAACCCCTAGCTTAATTAGTAAGATGTGCCAATTAATTCTATATTTAACCTAAAAGGAAGCTAAAGATACATGATTACTTAGCCTACTTAATTAAATAAACTTAGGATCCACTATAATAATAATCAATCTAAAATGCCTTAGGATTTATCCAAAGTAGTTATCATGGACTGGCTGAAATGGATCCTTTAGCTAACTTAAGGAATCCAATTCATAGTAAAGCTAAGCAACCAATTTTGTTCAATCCGGTAATATGATTAACCTTCTTAAATTTGATGAAAATATCAAAGTCCATTACAATTCCCCTTAAGCTTAGATCAAGTGACCATAAAATGCTCAATCCATATTTATGTTTAAATTCATGAGTTTCAAATAAAAAAACTTTATCCATCCACCTCAACTTGAATTAATTCCTTTAAAACTTTATGAACTACATATCTCCTTTAAATTGGTCTTGTAAAAAGTCTAGTAAATCAAACTTACTCCAAAATGCACATACATTTGGCTAAACAATTCATCTCTTACATAAGGCAACATAAAAATTGGTTTGGAGGATCCAAATAATGCCATCCTTAATTAAAGATTGATGGATCCTAATTGGACCTAAGTGAAGGTGCTCAACATATTGACTTTATGAGCCAATCTGACTAATATATGACTCTGCTAAATATAGAGGATTTTATGAGTTAATTATTTTCATGGGAAACAAGAGGATGATGATTCCACTAAGTAACCTAGAGGATTTCTTCCATGAAAAATCTTTAATGGGTTCAATAAATGAATACTTAAGTGACAATCTTAAACTACAAAGATAATATTAGCTTATTAGGTCTTGTATTTTAGATTCATCATAAATTTATTAAGTGTAATTTAGTAAAAGCCTTAAGAAGGATGAATTATCTCATAAAATTGATTAGACATATATAAAACACCCTAATTACTTGTAAGACTGATGACAAAGAAAACAAAAAAAAATTGAAGATAAAAAAGCCTTGAATGGAGAAATTATAAGCATAATTAATAAAAACATATTATGATGAGAAGGAAAAGTGAGTAAACAATTTTAACATACAATAAATTCTTAAGCTTTAACTCGGATATTAATTGTGGGATAACAAAGATATAAATAATAGAACATGACACATAATAAAATATATTAATATTATTTCTAAGAATAATGTCATAAATGAAGATATAAATAATATTTTAGAAAACATCAAAAAATTATAATAGAAAGAAGCCACTAAACTTCACCTTTCAATGGGTAAAGAAATATATTATAATTCATTCACTCCATATTTATAAGTATTAAAATATATCTTATTGTATATTTTTGTAAGGAACAAAGAAAGGTCCTAAATATTCTTCATTTAATTTAATAATCAACTACCAACCTATTTAATTAAAGATATAGTTAATTATAATTCATTCGAAACACTACTAAAAATATGAGGTTTTCGAAGCATTTATTGGCAGTGGTCTGAAAGCCACGACTATAGATTAATTTAGCAGCGGTGAAAACAGCTGCTAAAAATTTATTAAAAATTTTGAAAATTTTGAAGCGGATTATAGCAGTTGTTTTTCAAACCGCTACTTTGCAATTTTAATTCCCTCCTTCCTCTGGGATTTGTCGTACCCTAGCTCCCCTTGCGAAAAATAAAGTTTGATCCTGCCCTAATTCCCACATCCGTCTAGGTTTTCTGCGTTCGTTCAGCGGTAAAGGCATCATCAAGTTTCTCCGGCTAGCTGCCCAAATATCAACTGCACGAATCAAGTTTCCAACGCTACTCTTCCTTTCCTCCTGGATCTTATCATGTGGCAGAACCCCCTTGAAGGTGAGATCCCCACAAATTTTGGATCTCTCTCTCTCTCTCTCTCTCTCTCTCTCTCTCTCTTGTTGAATGGAAGAATGAAATGATAATGTAAAGAAATTTGCTTTTGATGTAGCAGTTTTTTTTGCATTATATATACTTTTTATTTTATATTATCCTTTAGCAGCGGTTTTAACACCTGCTAAAAGTGTTGTTATAGCCTTCCTACAGCAGCACTTATTAAACCGCTGCTAAAGTCTTTACAGCGAACGCAAATACAGTGGATTTGAAGCGGTTTATAAACCGCTGCAAATAAATTAGTAGTTGTTAAAACCATTGTAGTAGGTCATAAAAAGTGCTGCGAAAACTTGTTTTTATAGTAGTGTTAAACTTATTTTATTTCATTGGAGCTTCTATAAAACGTGAAAAGAGTGGGATGGACATCCCGCCGTACTTCTAAATATGCAAAATCAGCTTATGTCCATATCAAAGAAGAGTGGCTCCATAATATATTCTGTTTAAGTTATCAACTTAAATTTTTTTCTTTTTTAAGTGCTCCAGTCTTATTGAAGACGTTGATAATACATTATTTATATACATGAAGTGAAGTTTATTTGAATATTTTCATTAAAAAAATAAAAATAATAATTTATTTTAAAATTTAATTGAAGGCCATGATGCCATTAATTCAACTTCCTCCATGATGATGGAAACAATATAATAATTTCTAAAATAGAAACTTTTAAAAAATTAATCATGCTTGCATTGTTTTCCATTAAAAATTATATATATATATATATATATATATATATATATATATATATATATATATATATATATATATATATATGCACACCCACACGTACATTGGAAATCAAATCCTTATACATGATGAGATGATTCCACGTACTAGGAAATTTTTTTATTATTATACAAAATTATATTTTCACTACGACCCATTATCATATCATTTTCTCTCTTATTTTTTATCCCACATCCCAAACACATTCCCAAAGTCTTAAATCACTTTAAATTTTATAAAACTTACATTATACATCTTCCATGAAATATTAACTCTTGCTATGACCAGTTCACTTAAGAAATTCAAAGGTTACAATCCCAATGTTCATCTAATAAAAAATCTTATTCATTAATTAGATAACATCCAAATTCTCCCATCTAGCTAGAGGTCCTCTCCACTTTTTTATCAAAGAAAACATAGCTATTCACAGTAAAAATCTATCTAAAAAATCTTAAATTAATCAACATCTTCTTTAGCCTTTTACCAATCCTACAACAGTCACCACCACTCCAAAAACCTTTGAAAACTCTTAACAATATTCACATTAATTAATCTTTATGCTACTTGAAGCTTAGTGTATTGATTAATTCTTTGTTAATTAGTCAATTGATTCTCTCTCTTTCTCTTTTTTTTTTTTGAGAAGGTAAAAAGAATAAGAGAATAAATCATTAGTAAATAACTTATCATGGGTGAGATAGCATTAGTTGTAATTAATTATATTGACATAATTATTTCCATCATAAACAAATTTCTCTTAAGATTAATTTCAAGGTTATTAAACATTTACTCTTCTTCTTCTTATTTCTACCCGTGTTATAGAAATTTGTTCTCTTCCAAGAAGAAGGAGCTTGATGGAATCTCCTAATTATATATAAATGGTTTCTATAATCGTACAAAAATCTAAAAGGCTAAGCCTCATAAGCTACAAACGCACATAAGTGAATTGTTGTAATTGATTCCTTTTCCGAAAAAAGTGAAGATTTAAAAAAGAGAAAGAAAAGCTGCTAAAGAAGTTTTAGATTATGGTGCTTTGATTGATCCTTTGGCTTCTTCTAGTCTTCCCAATTCTATATAGACTAATCTCGAGAATATTATTGGAAAAGATACTACTACTAAGAACACTTGAGATTTATTTGGGATACTTTTTTTGGTTATTTTTAAAGCAGCTTTTTGAAAAAAAATACTTAAGCAATGGAAAAATAGTGATTAAAAGCTATCTCAAATCGGCGACCGCCGGTAATTTCTGACGGTCATAGCGCCGGCGACCGCTGCTTAATTACCTATGGCATACCGACCATCTCAAACGCCGGTTTTACCGACGGCTGGACTGTCGGTTGACCGCTGGTAAACTGACAGTATTTATCAGCGGCTATATTAAAATTCCGACGGTTAAAATAAGGTTACAAAGAAATCTATTGATCTTGAGATGGTTAGGAGTAGGTTTCAACTCTTGAAAACTTTATTGTTTATTAGATTTTTAAATCTATTTATATTTTAGATGTGAGTTCAATGACCTATCAAGTCATTATAGAGGAGAAAATTTTGCAGAGGTTGAGAGAAGTTAGCTCGTCCACCTTGAAAAAAAGATTAATGCGATGAATTATCATCCTACCATTCTGTGTCCTGAGGTTACAAAGAAATGCGCCAAGAGATTAACAACTTAAAGACCAAAGTTATATTATGTTACAATTGGTTGAATCTCATTGAAGTCATTTATGTGCGAGTTTATTCTTCATGTTGGCCTTCAAGAAGTTACTCAGTTTATGTAGCTTATAAGGAATAAACTCATGAGATTTTTTTTTATTTTTATTTTTAAATAGTATATTCTTTTTGTATGTTTTGAGGGAGCTGAGTTGTTTGATTATGACTCAATTTGAGATAGCTTTTGACCACTTTTTTTTATTGTTTTCAAAAAATTTTTGTACTAGAAATCTGCTGTTGAAAATAGTTTGAAAGCTAAGAAATATATTTCTTATATTATTACCTCAATTTGGAATGATAAATAAATATTGCTTTTACTTTTCATTTGCAATTCTTCTTTTTTTGTTTTTTTAATACTTGGCCATAATCTATTTAGGCTTATAAAATGATTTAAATTACTAAGCGTTTTAATTTCATTTAGATCTCAGATGTTGAAAACTAACATTTTTTTTTCTTGCAATAAAAAATTGAAATCTTTTTAGAAGTGGATGCCAATCTTTAATAAGCATGCTTAAGGATGAGAAAGGACTTCGTAGATATTTAAGCGAGATATTAGAGACCTTTAAGTTATGGAAGATAACACACGTTAGTGACATTTTTAGGTAAATTAATATCCTATTCATCAATGTTTACCTACAAAACTATGAAAGACATTTAATTAGGATATCCATTATGTCCATATTAGTTTTTTTTTCAAAAAAAAAAAAAAAAAAAATAACCTATGTAAATAAGGTCATATAATTAACCTATGACAATAGCAGATTTCTTTATTACTTCCACTACTCTCCTTCGAACAGGATTTTTTTTATTATGAAATGGATTAAGCCTTTTCCTCATGAATTTAAATTGAATATTTATGGGGCTTTTAACAAGGATGGAGTGGGCTGTGGTGGTCTTATTAGGAACCACCTTGGTTACTTTGTTGTTGATTTTGCTTCGAATATTTGCAAGGGTAATATTATCTTATTTGCTATAATGTATGCTTTATATAAAGATTACTTCTTTGTATTGAGGATAGCATTA